>CAJDSM010020064.1:525-12557 GCA_903981925.1 Ostrea lurida
GCACAGGTTTTCCTCAGTATAACTGTTTTAAGATTACCACTCTCATTGATGCTTCATACGTTTGTTAAACATGTACAGTTACATGTTCATGACGTCACCATTCTGTGGAAGAGACTATTTCTATTCATATCATGCTCATATATGATAAATCAAATGAATAAAAACGATAATTCGAACACAGATCTGACTATATATACATGTACCCTATGGGTAATTTTCAGTGGATCTATTTTCTCGTGTTTCTTTAGGAATATTTGTCGAACATATGACGTAATATATCATAGGTGACGCAAATACAAATATAGGTTCCCCGCAATTTGCATCGTCACCAAAGCGGGATCAGCATGAGCATCGCTCATATTCTAAACATAAGCTTACAGTTCCATCAGTTAATCGACAAAGAATTGGAGCTGAAAAGGAGTCACTTCGTCACATGCTAGACCAGACAGACCCTGACAGAAACATGGCTTAGACCTGATATATCTGGCCGTGAAGTCTTACCACCATCATACAATTTATTGCTAGGAAGGACAGACCATCAAACCCCTATGGATTGATTGATTGATTATTTATTGTTTTACGTCCCGCCGAGATTATTTCACTCATATGGAGACGTCACCAATGCCGGTGAAGGGCTGCAAAATTTAGGCCTATGCTCGGCACTCAGGGCCTTTGAGCAGGAAGGGATCTTTTTCGTGCCACACCTGCTGTGACACGGGACCTCGGTTTTCCCGGTCTCATCCGAATGACCGCCCCATTCAGACGCCTCTTACGACACGCAAGGGGATGCTGAGGACCTATTCTAACCCGGATCCCTACGTGCAACCATAGCTCTAGGGAGAGTGCTAACATAGACAATGCCTGCTGCCCGATCCCATTCACATATTTCTTTGTGAATAAAATATTGTTTAAATTAAATAACTCTTTTCAACATACAGGGCACTGAAATACATCTTGACTCCCAATGCGAAACAGTGGCAACCACATTCCAGGTCCGTAGCTTAAAGAAACCTCTAATCATAGGATTGATATATAGTCCACCTTGCAATGATCAGTTGTTTATGGATTCATTATGCAGTATAATTCGCTCATCGTCCAACAAGTACCATGGCTTGGTGATATGGTTTGGAGTGGATCTGAACTTACCAGATGTCGACTGGAATTCAGCATCAATCAGAAATCATAGCAACTCAGCAGCCATAAACTCTGTCTTCATTGACACCATCCATGGCATTTGTAGCGAGCAAATTGTAAACTCACCAACCCGCATGGAGAACATAATGGACATTATTATTACAAACCGCCAAACTCTTGTAAATAAGTGTATCAATTAAATCACCCAAGTATGGCATAAGTGATCACGATGCATATTGTTTGATCAAACATTGTACCATATTAGATCGAAAACCAGTTTCCGACGGAATTTCAATCAAATTTCTGATTAACTTGTAAACAAAAAGACAAAACTATTACAGTTAGGGCTCTTAATGAGAGAGTTTTGCGTTTCTCACACAGTGAATTTATACTCATATTTTCCCGTCTGTTTTTCTTGATATATGCGCTTAGTCTTCTTATCTAATTACCAGTGCACGAAAGATGCCTCAGAACCGAGCCAAATTGCGTTATACATCCACAGTGCAATACTAGCCAGCAGCCTCAGTAACTAAATTCTGTAAAAGACCCACAACAGTTTTGGAATATACAACGTTACAACGACACATTGAGAGCCGCGCCTTATAAGTTTTGTCAGTGAAGTACTTTACATACTATTAGATGATGACCCGAAAGAAGGAATGATAGCAAGGGTCTGTGTCGTGGAATCGCACTAAATAAAAAACAATAGGAAGTATAATCTCCTACTTACCTAAAAAGTTGCATAAACAAAATCAAAACCAAATACTCGCATACTGAAGCCTCCAGGTGGAATTCGCAAGTTCAAGTTGACTAAAGAGCAAAAGGTTACTGTTAGCTTCGGCGTAAGGGCAGCCAAAAAGCTGGAGTATCATCAAATTTATCGACTGCAATAAACGAGAAGTTTACCAACTTTATAGAGAATTAAGCAGGAGGTCCTGGACCATAATGGCTAGTGTACTTTCCGGTGCCATCGCAATCTGGCTCCATTTATCATAACCATCCACGATTGAGTAAATCTATATAAAACTCAATGAAAAAAATTATGAAAGAGCAACTAGAAAGCTAAGTTATGGCCCTTGCGTTTTAAGGAACAATCGACAGAAACAGGTTGTGCACCTGAAGAGACCCAACCAGGTGGATCTCACCACGTCAAGGAGGATAAATGGTCCCATTTTTTATGAATTCAAGATAATCTACCAAACACACTATACGTAGTTAGAATAAAGATGTACTCTCTCTCACAGAGAATTGATCACATTTACCTAACCTTATTAGCAAAATGGAACCATATGTGTTTCAGCTAAAAAGATTTCTTATCCAAACAAGAAAAGTTTTATGGTTCTATTCTCGTTCGCCGACCTTTGGGTGCGGATCGTGCGTAGCGTATGGAGTCATCTTCTAGCCTAGAAAGTTCAAAGTTTGCAAGACGAGTTACCAATTTAACCTGAAAAGTGGCACAAATGTATACATATACTAATCATTTACAGGCCGTAAGATATAGTGTTGTTAAGTGTGGTTTTATTAGAGAGTGAGCTTTCTATCCAGTCAAAAATATGACATCCCATCCACATACTGAATATGTGCAAAGTGATCCTGAAGAGCGAAGCGCATCCTACCGCTATTGTAATAAGTTCACGCCTGTCTTATCTCAAGTTGATATTAATTTAGTTGTCAGCGTCACACTTGTTTCCTTCTACGTCCAACAACCGCAAACAGTATCTATTGGCGAGAAAAACATTTCCCATACTTTAAGATGGCTGCGATCCCACTCATGTCTCCATCTATATACAACTACCAAGTTTCTTTTCAGTGAAGAAAGGCTGAGATCAAGCATGCCATCACCCATCTCCAAATCCATTGACGTGGTTTCAGTGTGCTTGTTTTAGCCACTTTCAGTATTCTATGCTGTGCAAAGTGCGTAGGTCACATGTCGTTATGCATCCTGCCTTATTATGTAGAGTTTCAATTTTGCCAGCACAAGTAGTATTCTTCTCTATCTTACATTGACTCAGCACTGCGACTTGACTTTATTTCGCGTTCAAGATAATTGGACAATTATGCCATTTAAGGTTGTTTCTCTGGGGCGTGGAGAATTGAAGTTCCAAAGAATTATCCCTACACCGCATGCAAGACGATCTTAGAGCGACAGAGCTGGTCGTAAGATCACACAGACCCATATTTCAAGGCTTCTCAAAAAGTGAAGTTCCAATAATAAGAGCTTGCTTTCCTCGAGCTTATTCTCCGAAGGCCAGGATCTCCTTGTTAACATTGACGTTATGCACTGTCTCCTGGTTGACACACTGACATTCCAGCGGTCTAGTCCAAGAACCAAACTTCTTCACCGTCATTAAGCTATTTATCTCTGGGCTATGGATTCTTAGCTTGGTCCACGTATTTGAATACACTATGACTCTAGTCTCTAAATAGTTAAATCCAATTCAGCTCGACGAAAGAAATTGGATAAATTAATCTCCCTACGACTACCCAGACCGCACTGCACATACTACTCATCGCTGTCTCAATGTAGCATTTACACACAACAGGATCTAAGCAAAACGTGAGAAGATCTGGAGAAGGTAAGGGGCGAGAAATGCTTTGATTTCGTCTAAGTTGAATTTCTAACCCCTTTTGACCATGTATTCATCAAGCTATAATTGCCTCTCACTTTCATCACACCCTTTTTCAGTTCGAATTAGTCGTTGTCTCATTCCAATTCACTTGTACATATCTCGTCCACTTCGACTTTAACTCCTCTCCATTAAAAGACTGAGGTGAGCGACAGCCAGTTGAGAGGAGGGATAATGAGGTGGACTAACGGAAACACGAGGGAGGTGAGCAAAGTCCATTTCACAGTCCACAGGAATGCATAGCATAATCAAAGATTGTGAATTGGTTCGTAAGTACTGTTTTCAGTGCAAATGCCGACGAAAGTGCCAGATAAGATTCCTTGATAACGTAACATTACCAACAACTAGTACTCTAGACTTGGAAATCAAAAACACACTACGACCACATACTTCTGTAGCTTTAAGGAGAAGGCAAAATTCCGACTCAACCACATGTCTCCCCCCATCACAGGTAGGACATAACCAAGTTCTGCTTGTCGACTACACGAAAAAAACCACCTATAGTGAAAGATTGTCGCATAAGAACATCATTATGGTGTTTCTCGTATCAATGATTTCTTTAGCGAAGTGGGCCTACATATGTGTTATCTAGCCCTAGATCTTTGATGAAAAGCTCGCCTTGCATATCACCCAGCTGATAGTGAATCATCAGTAAGCTGTGAAGATAAAGGCACGAGGCTGGCATAGATAAGTTATCGTGGCTCTGACAACTACCCAGACGTAAATAAGCGTGTCTACAAGCTTTACTGTGGAGTTATAGAGTATACATGACAGCTGAGATAGATGGTGAATACTGCTTTTAAATTCACGTGTCACAGACTACCATCTAGGTCTTAGAAAAAAGGAAGACGGAAGGTTTCAATAGTAACAAACTTGCTGGGGCACTCCCTCGATGAAGAGAGTGAGCAATGATCCAATATCGTTAACCTCAATTTTCACCTCACATCCGCCATGGATTTGGCCGCTATTTAGGAGCGGACCAAGTCGACATCAGTCTTTACTTAACAAATGCAAAAAGCCTTCTCATAATACCAATACACCCATCTAAATCTGTGACACATTTTCTAGTGTAACGTTATTTAAGAGTCTTTTATATTTATATAGTGGCTGAGATGATTGTCCAAGAGAACGCACCAGTTATGGAACTAATATGCGTATACTTGCGATTCAGCGATGTAATGATTGATTTATATTCCTTCATTTGATTTGAATATAACCTAGATCCAGACGACAAGTAGTAGTTATATAGTACCCGCCCAATCACACACAAATCTTTCTTGGATACACGCCGTATCATAGAAAATTCATATGGCAAAAAGAAAGAGTTATGTGTTGAAAGAGCATCTTGTATATAGCCTACTAAACCAATATCATTGAAAAAACCAACCCAATTTATTTTCATTTTATAAGATCTTTGTTCCTCCCCCGTTCTCTTTCAGAGAGCCTCAAATCGAAGTTTAAACCTAAAACCTATTTGCACCAAAAAAAACCATGAACAATTAACATTATAGAACTCTTCTCCCCTTCGTAGCAACACCTCTGCTCTACTCACGTGAGTAATAAGCAGAACGAACGGAAATCCGATAGCACGCGGTGGATTTATATAAGCCTTCTGGTTCAGTAGGCATATGAAACTCCCCTACCCACCCCCGTATCGTGCAGCGTCCCCCTTCAACAAAAAAACCTCCCCGGAATTTTATAAGAAACCTCAGGGCAAGAAAAAGCTGCTCTAAATTCAATTATGAGATAGCACTAGATAGGAGGCCTATATTAAAAGTTAGAGTGGGAAGTAACCTTCTATCTCTGTACGGTTTGCTATGAGTTAAAGAACAACAATATTCAGGATTAGTATTATGACGACCCTCACAAAAAGTCACCTAAACACCTAACTTTGAAACAGTATTGCTCTAATAAGAGTAATACCGCACCCTTATATATTAACTAAACAACTGTTCAACATCATCCGTCCACATTTGCGTACGCTTAAGTTAAAAGTGAACAATAACTTATAGGCCGTCCAATCATTAAAACAACCAATAATATAAAGATAACAGAAGAATGTTAACATAATGAGAAACAACTAACGAATCTAACACCTAGTGATGAGAGGGAGTTCAGATGAGATGACAAAAGACAGTTGAGACAGAAGGAGAACAATGTAATTAGTTGCAGAATAGACTATTATCGACCTTCTATCGTCATTGTCTAATGCACTTATTCTTCTAGTTTTAAGATTATTTCAAATGCTTTACATTATGCAGTGCCATGGTCGCGTAAATAGGTTAGTCCTCAATTTCTTCATACCCAGCTCGAGGTGTAATTTATATACAATCTAGATATCTTATACTATACAGTTTACGAGAAATACAATATGTCTGTTAATTATTTCTTTGTTTCTGAACGATTTAATATATGTCCTGTCAAACAACTTGTTTGAAGGACTATTTATTAATAGCAGACCGACATGAAATCTCTATTTTTCTCGAGAGGTATAGGTCTCGGCGATAGGATTGAAGTGGATTGTACTATGTATAAATATCTAGCATCCTAATGTCTCTCTGAAAGCGTAAAGCGCATTGTAATCGAAAACACCGTAATACTTACCGTCTCAAATATCTCAGAGTCAGAAATAAACCTGCAATATTCACCTACATTGAAGAAAATATAGTTATGAGAATGTTTTATTTGTGTCGTTATCTACGCAATATCATATCAGGATGCGCGTGGTGTTAGTAAACCGAGTTATCTCGAGGAGCGAAGTTCCGTCCGTTGCTTTAGGTATTTCAACCATTTTCTAACGAACTATTAAGTTTTAAAAATTTAAAATGAAGTATGGATGGGGTTTCACATTCAAATGTCCCTACTAAATTCAATTTCATAACATGTAGATTAAGAATTGTGTTATATACACAATCTCATGAAAAGTTCGCTATAAACACCATTGTATCTTCTAATGTTCTTGTTCAATTAATGGACCACTTACTAGCCATACAAAGAATGCTTTAGCTAACTGTGCTCAACACTTCACAGATTTCCACTGGCACAGAAGCATCATGAAGTGCGGTGCAAATATCGGTTGTCATTTATCAATATAGTCTCACGGCAACACACGAAAGTGCTTTTGCGGTTGTAGCGAGAGACACGTGTATTATGAGGTAACATCCATGTCCTTTATCAATCCTCTGTAAGTGAGCATTTTTGTGTTCAAAGGATCAATATAGGTGCTATGACCTCATATAATCACCACAATACTGGCCAATATGATAGTAAGTTCACCTTGTCTATTCAATTCGAAATAACTTGAGACAATACATTCCCAACACTCACCAATGTACAATACCCAATTACCCAGTGAGTTTTGCACGTTGATTTGCATTCATTTAACAATTTAGAACAAACGCCAGAAATGTAGATAACAGATTCTGTGACACGAATTGTGATTCTCCGAATTTGTCTGAAATGTATTCCATTGGATCTCATGAAAGAAAAAAACCCACACTACATGTGTCACATATTTTCAAAAATTCAACAGCTTTAGGAGAAAGGATTTCTGTTGAGTCAAGATTACAAACATTACACTAAAGATAACCATGAAAAGAAAAATTAAATTTGCAACCTATGTTTTGAATCTAATTCTGCTCTGACAATACGAATAATCTATACATGCTAATGTCAATAATGTAGCTACAAAAACTACGAGAAGATCATAAACATCAGCCAATTACCTCGTATTCTTTTTGGTCAAATATGATTGTGCATATTATACTTGATTCCAGGATCATATCCAGTCTAACGATTGATTCGCGCAGGGGAGGTAAATTTCAAAAGTAAGATGTATGGATAAACAAGATGGGCGGTACTCTATATCAAAAACGCCTGAAAATTCAGGGAGGTTTGAGATAGGAGGTGTCCAATCATCAATTACCAACATCAACTATATTAATGAAAAGTCCGATTCATGATCCTTAGCTATCCAACGATTTCATCGCATTTACCAGCTTATAGCTTTCAAGGATGATATGAAGATAGTAAGACATGTATCCCTCTAGATTTGATAAATTAACCAACCAACCAATTGGAACTCACAAAAGGCTTACACCAGCACCAGTATTTGAAGGTAATCCTGGAGTTTAGATCCTTATAGCTTCAATCAGAAACTGGCATTCCAGGCGAATCTTGCAAAGTCACTCATCCAGTTCTCACCCCAGTTTATCAACGAAACAAATGTAAAAAGCATTATCAAGGAACAGATGGACAGCTCAATATTAAAAGTCAGCTATTTCATGAACTAGTGTTAATCTCAGACTAGCAGAGTTTGGCTGTAGGGTATTTCTACACCAGCAGATATATCTCATTCTGAATACTGGTTCGGAAAGTTCGGTGGACGTCAAACTGAGTTATCACAGACATCGATATCAATAAGCCACTATAGGGCGTTCCGCTTACTCGGGGTGAAGAATACACCACAACGTACCAGGAAAGACTATCCGAGCAGATCTTGAGCACTCGACCGGTGACAGGTAGGCAGAAGGTAAACATTCTTGTGTATCACTGCAGGGAGAGAGCTATTAAGTTAGCTAGTTAAACGACTATCCGAACAATGCCCAAAAGAGTGAAAACTATTTGATGAGATCTAAACGGTTCTATCTGGGCTGGAACCACCGGCCCTTCATGCAGTGTTTAAGCTCCAACCAGTACGATCTATAGGCTCGGTACACTATGATACTTGAATCTGAATAGAATTATTCATAACCAGCGTAAAGTAGAGTCCGTGTTACTACCAGGTTCTCTAAAAGATCATCAGCCAAAAAGAAGATATACCAACCGTACTCGAATGACAGGAGAAAAACTACCTTGATACTCTGTGAGTGCGACTAGATCTATTCATTTTGCACTTACTGAGGTAACAAGAAACCTTGGACGTTGTTTGTCGAGTGACTTTTCGAAATATTGTCGCCACATTCGAAGAGAAATGAAGAGATTAATAGTAGCTTTCAAGGTGGACAAAGGGACGGGCAAGGTTCAGGTTCAGACAATAATAGAGCAAATCTCCATTCGCTACAATGTAAAAATCATTTTACCTCGCCCACTTAGGGTGACCACAGACAAGGGCGATGTGTTCATCATCCTTGATTGCTTGACATATGTATAACCACGTATATAACTTAATCATTCAGTATCGAGTTATTTTCGGATCCGCACAGTTCACTCACTTGAGATACATAGACAAAACGTTTTCAAACTTGTTACTATGTTATAACCAATAATCCGACAATAGGTCATGCTTATGTCATAAGTGACCAACAAGTAGAGAATGTATAATCGTTTGGTAACTGTAATATGTGAAAATACCACTGTGAAAACAAAGGTGGCAATATTCCAGAATAATTTAAGCTAAGGCTATCCCATATTCTCGATTTTGTGAAAAGAAAGTATTTGAGTAACAACCGTAATAAGTTGCACTACAAAGTTAGATATATGTTCGTCGCCAAGTATTTGACTTAAGAAAACCCCACTATTGGTGAATAAATACACCATTTGTCTCAAACAAGATACATGTGTGGAAAAGAAAGGATTCCCATATAATAATTATGATAATATTAAGTATACCTTATCAATTCTCAGCTCTCCCTCTTTTTCCTTCTCAGGAAGTTGCTCTAACCTCCAAATGATTACACCACCTCTAGTCGCATATGGCAGCCTCACTTGGGAAACATTTTTCTCGGCCCGCAACAAGTTAGGTCTTGTACATAATGTTTGACAAAGATTTTAGTGGGACACGATTCTGCATTGTAGAACGGTTTCAGCAAGGCCAGATTCCAACGTTTCATTAGGACGTATGCCAACAAGAATTGTGACTTTCACAATCTCTTTTTTTATTCTTGTCGATTTTCATCTATCTTTCTAGCTAAGTATTATATACCACATAAATTAGTATTTTGTTCAGATATTCTAGAGCTTTCGAGAATATAACAAAATGAACAATTTCTATCTTCAAGATAATATACTAATCAAGAGAGCTTCCACATGAGACTGGGCACATATACTCGCACCATCTGTAGCACTTGCTTTAAATAAGCTTATGTGCGTAGGCTATATTGGAAAACAATAATTAGGAGTATCATTTCTCCTCCTCCTCCAATATCAAGGAAAGCTTTCTACATTAAAAATTTTAGCTTTTTTTACTGGTCCAAGCCTGGTTCTCGAGGAAGAGATTATTTTACCATAAATTGTCCCTATTACTCGTGATATTCAACAGGTCAAACATTATGTATCCCCTATCGTGGCTCCATTGATCGGCAACCCCATGGTGCCAATGATTATTTGCGAGCCAAACTTCAATCTCCACTAATAGTATACAGAGGCCTTATTCGAGTATACAATCTAGTCGAGCGATGGTTTTTTTGGTCCTCGCTTCTATGAGGAAGGAAAAGAAGTATTTCTGAACCTATTTGTCTCGCTTTAATCATTATAATATTTCAATGAGTCTAGATACTTGTGAATCCGCCTATTGTGGTCCCATTTCGCGGACATCTCACAACACGATGTTCCTGTATGTGTACTTGGTTTAACGAGCAAACTAGTATGAAATCACCACATTATAGATCAAGAATTAATTTTTCTACTGCATGGACAAATACCCGGTGACCCGCATTGGAGGCACAACCTTAGACGCGGATTCAAAATTTTATGACTCAATGTACATCTACCACTGTGTCCCGTACTCCCCAGTGTAGTCATGATATTTTGCATACGAAAACTATAGTGTAAGATCAATCTCAATTTTATCAGGCGAGAAGCCTTCGGCTGATAGTTTATTAGCTTTGTTCTGCGCCCATAAGTTTGCTATATGATGTTTTAGTAGAAGATATTTCTAAGATATTATTGTCCTCTCGTATTCATACCAGGCTTGTTCAATAACTCATTGAATCCGCCCGTATAGTAGCTCCCGAGTGCGTATTCTCCCGTTCGCGGGTCATGATTTGAAAAGGCGAAACTGAAATCTCCATGCTGTTGCAGAAAGCATCATTTCATAACTGTGTTCTGCCCCCCCGAGATGGAACTCGAGAGAGGCCATATTAGAAGTTATATAATCGGTATTCTCTCCCCGTCTATGATATTGCATGAAGGTTCAAATTTTGATACCCCTGTTGTTTATTGTGGGATTTCCCACTCTAACCCCCGGTTTACTAGGCTTCTGGATGTAATTTTGAGAGAATACAAAATCTCTATGAACCTACCAAACTTATTATTATCGCGAATGAAGCTTTAATATAAACTTTCAGCTTTATAACATTTGCACTCATGAGTCTATGTCATAAAATTGGGTGTTAACGTACAATTATCAGTTTTGTATGATGCGTAAAATTATGCTATATGTTCTAGAGTGCGCCAATATCTGGCTCTATGCCATGCGGGTTATTATGTCTCGTGTGAAAACAACCCTATCCACCTCCCACAGTTAGCGCTTTTATCTAGGCTTCTCATCAGCGTGAATCGCCCTCCTATGTACATCGTTGCATGGTGTTGGTAGGATTATTTCTGATTTTTTTCCTATCTGGATTATTGTGTATAATTTCTGCATTGTTGCATTGTCTTAAATGCCAGTGTCATGGACATGACACTTGCTTAGTTTCATATTAAAATGTTGCCAATTTACTTTAGTTTGACCGATATTATTTATTTTGTTAGGTTGTGTAGTAACAAAAAAAAACGATAATTGAATCCCCTTTACCCAGCGAAGATTATTACCAAGTTTGGTTTGAAATTTAAGCCCAGTTTGTTCTTGAGAAGAAGTCAGAAAAAATGGATCAAAGTGAACAGACAAGTGACGGGCAAACAGTACGGCGGACAATAAGGCGATCAGAATAGCTCACATATTGACGTCCTCATCGGTTTCACGGTGAGATGCCAAAGATACAAGCAAATGCATACTTGAGCCTTCGGTTCAGGTGAGCCAAAAAAAGCATGCAGAATGTGAGTCCCAGCATGCTGCAGCGACCCATGATTTCCACCTGTGTTTTGCAATAAACGACTGACTGTCGTTACCCATCTTCATGCAACAATATTTGAATTTTAATTAATTTTAAAGCATTTGCTTTCACGGACAGAGCTCTATATAGTTACGGCACTCAATACCCTCATTTTGACAATTAACGAGGTCGTAATAACACACATTTGTATATCACCAGTGCCGTGCTGCCACAAACTAAACGATAGTTTCATATCTATAACTTCGACTGCTTTAAAGTATCGAGTCTGCTTAAACTT
>CAJDSM010020067.1:0-11154 GCA_903981925.1 Ostrea lurida
AAGTTGAGTTTGATAGTTTGCCGTTAATGTCAATGTTCATTAAGATATCCAGGTACGAAGCAGACATGGAAATCTGTGGTGTCGCTTTATTTCTAGTTCCGCATGGGATATATGAATCGACATATGAAATGAAAATCATATTATTGATAGATAAAACGTCGTCAATGTCGAATAAAGGCCATCGCTAGATATTTCTCCTTTTTATGTAGAAGCTTTTGAATGAACTCTGCCTCATAAAAATATAAAAACAGGTCAGCTTAACAAAGGAGCACAATTCGTGCCCCAATGAAATTCCCCCTACAGACGTTGGAAAACCCGAATTGGCCAAAACTACAAAGATATTGTCAATGAGAACTCCAGCAATGCTTTGATATCAACTTCAGAGTATTTGTGTGTAGAATCAGCAGTGGGAGTTTAACAAAATAATTTTTTGATGGCTTGATCACTAGATAAGAATATTTACTTTTTCCATTTTTGTTTGAAGAAGCAACTGTCTATAATGTTAAAAGTCATTTCTTTAAATTCATCGTGTGGAAAGTTCGTGTAAAGTGTTGAGAAGTCATGTTTTGATGGTTTTATAGTGAGAAAGGTTCTGGATTTCTTTATTAGATCGTACTTTTCCACATATGATTTTACACCACTTTTGGCAACATATTGTTTCACAATACGTCTGAAGTTGCTCCTTCCAACAGTTGTCAAATATTTTCGCCGAGGAGTAAAGACAGGTTACGTAGATCTAACAATGTAATCTTTGAAAAGGTTTTTGTGAAAATTTAGAACCCAGTATAGGTTATGGTAAATTAAATATTCGTCCCATTGACTGAGATACTCAATGTGTTCAACACTGAAATATGAATTTGAAGATTTCAATCTTTTGAAAGAGGCCGTTGAGAATAAGTACCGATTACCAATGTGGAGATAATATACCAAGTTCGTTTAAAATCAGTTGTAGTAATGAGGCCTTACAAAGATAATATTGTTACAAGCTTGGTCAGCTGAAACCAAAACATATTCCTCATGTATAATAGTCCATGAGCCCAGACCCCAAAAATGGGGATCAGTCGGTACCAGTAAAGCTAACTAATTCAAATAAGGATTTTTATTACTTAAATACGCCCTAGACTTGGAATATTTTGATAACATTTGATGACACACAAAGCTTTTAAAAATGGGTTTCCTTATGTGTGTTAACTCGTGACAATATAATGTCATCTTTATTTCGTATAGAATATGCCACATATAGAATATAGGTTTCACTTTTTCTAAATGATAATCACTTATCCAAATAGGAAACTCCTTGGAACTTGTTTCAGTTAGTTTTACATCCAGAAATAAAACATCAAAAAGTGCAATTTAAATTTTAATTACTAAAATGTGACAACTGGACATTTCTCTTCGTTTATTCACAAAACATATCTTTGTTTGCATTGGAAGATATTGTTCTTCTTTGAACAACCAATTAATTAACATTGTTTCCAGAAGTGAAAAGATCACTATGTGAATGCAAAAGGAGATAAGAACAATAAACCATCATTCAAACAACGAACTTTATTTACAAGAATCATAGCTATTCATTATCATCTGGTTAAAAATCACCTCATCTGTCATTTCAAAACTTTTCTAGTCTATGATTGTTACTGTGATCAAAAACATTTGTAGCTCCATTCCAACTCTTTTCTGCTGCACATCTTCATTTGACTTCAATATATCGTGCATCCTATTTCCTTTTCCTGCAAAAACCTGCGACGAATCACACCAGTGTAATGCTCGCATGCCTTGGAAGATCAGCAAAAAACAAACGATTCCGAGAGAATGTAACTTTGCCATATCCATTAGCTGGGTGCAGAAATGCCTGTTCCACTCCACTTGGTAAATTGGTGCTTGGTAGCACTACAAATTAGGTGACGGTTCAATCACAAAACCATGTATGTCATTTGATTGTATTTGCTGATTTCGCATCCCATCGATAATTTTAACTCATTGAAAGACATCACTAGTTGTAAGGTGACAGTACCCCTCCGTTTTATAAGGTCAAATGTCCGAAAGACCCATGATTCTGCTTCAAAATGCCCGAAGCATTTGGCGAAGAAGCAATCACTATCTATTTCAACGTCTTAGTTTTACGCAAACTATGGCGGCAAGCGGGGCTCAAACTCCACGCCTCCGGTTGCAAAAGCGAACGTGTCATAACAATTCAGCTACCACACCAGTCTATGTCATTTGAGCTTATATCCATCAGGCACACTCTCACTCAGGAACTTCACAGTCAAAAGCTGAAAACGTGTAGGGCTCTTTAAAAGATGACAAGAGAGACTGTGTGAAGGATGTCAGGTTCTCCACTCCTGGTCAAACACTTATCTGGCGTTGGTCGTAAGGGCACACTTTGTTTGTACGTGTTCTCTCTGCGAATCCAGGAATTTACGCCATTGCTTTTCCTTCTGACCTAGTTGGCAATGTTCTGTTCCCTGTAGTCCTGCAAATCCATCCTTGTTGGCTATCTCTCACATTGTAACTTGCGATTAGATGCAGATAATTGTTCCGTATAAGTCAAAGACATATTACCGCATGATGTTGCTACTGATGGCCAACCGTAAGATCAATCTGCAACTTTTTTTCCAATCAAAATCATTCGGTCAGCTTTCACAATAACATGACTTCGGTGCATCGAATTAATTCATTTGCCTCTATTTTTGCTGGTGACGTCTCACTCACGTCTTGGAATGTGGTGTAGCAGAGATCTCCTGTGCCGTGTACAGTTCTTGAGAATCCTCGACAACGTTCGTACGGTGCACCAGACCGTATGAAACACTTGTGAAAATGTAGTAGTTACGGCTATATGATCCGTGGACATCTGGATATTAGGACGTCAGGGTTGAGAGCGACCTGATTAAGAGCAGGGGTCCCCGGGTTGATTCCC
Organism: Ostrea lurida; assembly: GCA_903981925.1. Taxonomy (NCBI): domain Eukaryota; kingdom Metazoa; phylum Mollusca; class Bivalvia; order Ostreida; family Ostreidae; genus Ostrea; species Ostrea lurida. Next base: position 2,918 of record CAJDSM010020067.1, read on the forward strand.
GGCCAGCCCTTATTTTCTCATTCTCGCCCTCCGTTCATTGTGGCCAGTGTGACACCTGGAAGTCAGGGTGAATTCCAGTCTGCAGGAGGTTGAACCTGGGTTATTGTCTTTGGGCGAAGACCTTTAAGGAGCAGGATGTATATTACGGGCTTATATGGACCGTGGACTATCGGCCTGGCTAGCTCAGTGGTCCAGGAGCACCTGTACGAGTAATGCAGGGGCCCGGGTTCGACTCCCTGGTCCAGCCACGTTACTTTCTCATTCTCTCCTCTTCCTGTTTTACAGTTCACAGGTTTCTCGTCAAAGGATTAAATAAAAAAAAAAGCGTTTCATGCATTAAGAGACTATCTCTAGTCTTGTTCTCGCCTAATTGTAAGAAATCAGAGTTAATGCCACATTTATGTAGAACAATGTTCCTGAAGTTTGGTCAGAAAATGACAGCTCGCAGAATTCAGACTGAACCTAATGTCTGGGTGCCCTTCACGTTTTACTTCAGTGTTTGGCAATGGGGAATTTATTGCAAGTTGGAACACTGAAGTTGCCTTCTTTGAAAGTTTCAATAGATGCCTGATGAGTGGAAATTGAGAATTGGTCATTTGGCATAGTGTCCCAGGGTAAGGTATCTTTGCGTAATTTAGTGCTGCCAAGGAATTCATTAATCAATTCCGTGAAGAGCAGATAGCAGACCAACACGAGGTCCGTGTGGTGTTTGCAGCAGTGTCACTCATAAGGGTTGGAGACCTATCCGTATAAGTAGCTCAGCAAAGTATTCCTATAAATGAACGACATTAGTCCAGCCGAGCCTTGCAGCGTGTATCGAAAGCAACCTTACGCCCAAAATCAACACACCTCTGTAAATTTGTAGGTCTTCCCAGATTTACATTTAACAACTCCTATATCCACACCTTCACGAAGAGGCACTGCCGAAATCATGCAAACTATACGGCTTCTAAATTCTAATAATCTTTCACGATATAAATCAATAATTATCGATTAGCGATAAACTATTATTTTACCGACTTGCACACATTTTGGCGCGAGGGACATGTGTTGGAGGAAACTGGGAGTGCCCGGAGAGAAACCCTACGTGTCCGACCACCATACCCTCCCAACATACAACCACTGCCCGATCACGAGGATCGACTCGGATGCGCAGGCGGTAGATGAACCACTGATGCTACTCGACCACCGCAGGCTTCCAAGAACACATTTTGTCACCTCTGACCACTTTCTTTTGATGATTTGTCCACAATACACCAGTCATCAGACCTTGTGCCAGAAATTCCTGATTTAAAGCAGGATGTCAACCAAGCTTAGAAAGTGTTTCCTCACACATAGCAGCATGATCATTATAGATTGTAAGTCCTAAGCTCAGAAAACTCATATGAGCATATCTGCCCTTTAGTCTACTTCTGCTCCCAGCTGACTTGGTATATGCCTTATTAATCTTTTTTTTCATCTGACTCAGCAAGTAGCATATATATTTCACGGTGTTTGATACACTACCTTTGACATTTTATAAGCAAAGTTTGGTTAAATATGGTACCACTATGATCAAACTGGAGATCCTTCAAAATGTATAACCAACATTGCGCGTTAAAAGGTAATGTGATAACAAATAGAAAGCTGTGCACCCTGATACATTTTTTAAATCTAGGAATAGTATGCTTTTGAAAAATACTCACTAGAACTAGTTAGCTCAGGTGGTACCGATGGACCCCTCTGGCTCATAGCCTAAACCTGTCTAATCCTTTGATCACTTCTAGTTGACAAAACACACGTTTGTTTGTACGGGATTTTAATATCCTTATACCTTTTATCCATTCTGACAAGGTAGATCTATATTTGGCCAATCGTCTGGCATACTTTTCAAGAGAATTCATAATGATGAAGTTCTGTCACAATTGAATGACCGAGGCTCTCTGAATTGAGAACATTCTTAAATCCTCGTTTTCAACTATATTAGCAACACCAGAAATGATATGCCCAGCTGGACTATAATTGAAAGAAGAACATGTAGGTATATTAANCACCAGAAATGATATGCCCAGCTGGACTATAGAAACTAATTGAAAGAAGAACATGTAGGTGGATTAGCTGTAAGAGTAATACTGTACAGTAAAATGCTTGTAATTAAAAAGTTTGGAGCAATAGCAAAATTGTATTTGTAGGAAGTGCAGTGTGTAGACCTGAATTGAAAATATGCTGGAATACATGATGGAACTTTTTTTATGATGAAGAATGTTGCGCGTGTTTGAGGAATCTATTCCTTTATTAGTGAATTTGAATTTAAGGAACCGGCGGCAAGATTCGGAAGGATTGTTATCCGTAATCCGTAGCCTGTGATGGTCAACATCTATAATCATAGCATTCATTCTATAGTCTGGTGTTTAAGAATCCAACTGTGGACTAGCTTTGGCATCTTCTAATAACGTATTCAAAACTCCCAAGGGAACTGAGTAAAGTTTTGTGCGAATGTGATGTGGACCTAATTGTTGGTTGACGCAAGGTAAACGTGAATGAAGAGCGACTTCGTGTAAGTTTGGTCTTTTATACGAACGATGTCCATTCATGACTACGTTTACGTCTTTGAGTAGTTGGAAAATTTTTGTCCTTAAATTGTACACTAGTCAAATTCCCTACATGGAAATGCAGTGCCCAGTCTTGACCCAGTTATCTTCTCGTTGTCTTCGAAAAGGGGTGCTTAAACTAGGATTGTTTGTATGATGGTATTTTTTATTCTTCTAAAATTCCAACTTTCGTGGACTAGATGGAATGATCTGGGGAATTGAAATGTTTGTTGAGAAGTTCGATACCATCTTAAATTTTAAATCTGTGCCCCGATATTCTTTTATTCAGTGATCCCTTAGTTTCCCCAACATACCGGTAAATTAATCCGCAGAGGGTACACTCCATAGCATACACAACATTAGAAGACTTGCAGGTCAAATCGGAAGCTTTGGTACAAAAATTACGTCTTGCGAGATGACTAGTAAAGGAATTTCCTAGGTGATCAATATATCATTTAATTTTATTTTTCACGCACTCCACATCGCGTTATCGTCGGTATCTGCTGATTATTCCGACGTTTTTTACTCTCGTCTAAGCTCCTAATCACGACCTTAGCGCCGATTTTCATTTGTTAAAACACCTTTTAAGAATTGAGTGATCTTTGATCACTGGCCGTACCTGAAAACAAGTAAAGTCTAATGGACATGATCTGTTGTTGTAATATAAAATAAATGATAAGAATAAATCTTATATTTTTCGGGTGATATGCAGGTGTATCACCGAGATTTTAGACGCGTAAAACTTTTCATCAATGCGCTTCGCGCATTGATGAGTTTACCGTCTAAAAATTCGGTTGACCTGCATCACCCAAGAAAAAAAAATATAAGATTCATTTCTTATATCACATAAAGCTAAGTAAATATTGTGCACGCAGTACTAGATAGGAAATCACAAGCTCATATTCAAGACTATCTAGTAGTCTCCAATGAGTCAGAAAGAGGTGTACAGCATATGCACTGAAACTGGTCTCGTTTGGGGTTGATAAAAGGGAAAAAAGTCATGTACATGTACTACCATACCAGTAGTGATGAAGGCCGTGATCGCAATTCGAAACAACAATTATAACACTGTATAAAAGATGTGCCACTGAGCGTTTTTGGCATTATAGTACATCAGGTCATTCTATGAAGACTAGAAGACGAATTTCAATGAGTTTATCAATAGTCCTTCTATCAGGTGGTCTATGTAGGCGCAGTGATGGCGCTATGGGTATACACAAGGAGCAGTCAATGACCACGAGAAGCAAGAGAGATCCTAATAGTATCAGAATACTATTTGACTTGGCGGAGTGTTTCCAAAAAGGGACAAGTAAGCATAGATTGTGGTGAATTGTATGCCATTTGTGTNTGACTTGGCGGAGTGTTTCCAAAAAGGGACACGTAAACATAGATTGTGGTGAATTGTATACCATTCGTGCCATTCTGATCAAGGCTCATAGTTTAAGAGCCGTTTGATGATCAAGACACGAAGCACACTACACACTCCAAGTCCAAATGGCATAGTCTATACTGATGAGCACCCCCAAACGTTTGGACGTTCACAGCATGTATACAGTTCTGTAGAACAGAATACTAGCGGATGCGTACAAAACTGTTTCATGCTTTGTTTAAAAATTGCAATACCTCTCAATACTATGTGCCGCATGTCAAGCAATACATATCCAATGGCACAAAAATAAATGAGCATGGAAACTACGAACACAAGGAAGTGGTCAAACGACAACAGTCAACATCACACTGGACAAGAGATGTGCTGGGGTATCATGATGCCAATCTACGCTGAAAGGCAGATCAATAGACCAAATTAACAAGATTTTGAAGATATTCACACACATGAAATCCATGCAACATGTGTATGATAACCACAACAAAAAGTGTGTACAGATAATAACTTTTTAATATGGTATGTTTGTTGAGTATGGTCACAAAAGTGTTTTTTAACAAAAGAAATGAAAATAAAATTATATATTTTGGAGAAACAGATTGCAACACATTGGACGGAAAATCACGCATGTAACATGAAAATATAAATATGTTTAGAAATGGTACAAAATAAACTTCAATTATACTCCAAACACGTTTAAAATGGAAACAATACTGTGTTATTCAAATATGTCAATAGAGTTTCTTAATGCAAGACAGTGAATGAACTTAACCAAGTTCAGATTCTTAATGGATGGAACAATTAGTACATATTGAAGTAACACAAAAAATAACATTGCAAGGGACCTCTCCATAAAAAAAATATGGTTCCGTAACCAATAACATGCAAGGGACATCTCCATTAAAAAAATGGTTCCGTAACCCTTTTTATCACAGATATTCATTCTGAAAGTACAGACCAATGTAATACATGTATACAGTTTTAACATGTTAAGTCATAGATAAAAATCAGTGAAACAACAAAATGGTTCTTTATATCTATTAAATGATACTGTAGAAACATCGATGACGTCACTGTATAACACAGGCTGAGCTCTCCGTTTTGTTATGTTCAGCAGAACTTGGTCGTTTTCCATTCGAAGTTGTAGGTTTTTTGCTTGCCTGATTATGAAAAGTGAAAAAGAATTAGAATGTAACAATCTATGAAAAAAATCATACGCATGGAAAATCAGTTCAGTAGTACATAAACGGGTAAACGATTCCAAATGAACTGTAAAACAAAGACATAATGCAGCACATACAAATAAATAAAAAGAGGAAGAAATAAAAACAAAAGAAATTAAAAACATAAGGTTGTTAATTATTCATTAAATATATTTTTAAAAAAAGATCAGAAAGTGCTTACAAAGTATTAGCATAACCGAGTCATTGCAACTAATACGTAGATGTGCTCTAAATTATGTTGTAACCATGATTGTATGCATGCACTTCCCTGTAATATATTTTTATCACATATATACAAGTCATGCTGAATACAGGTTGCCATGCCAACAGTAGATGCCAATCTGACATGCAAGATGTCCACGCATTGGTTACAACTCACAGAGAATACACGCCGCCCTCTTTAAGATGACTTATATCATATATACATGTAATCAGTGTTTCTCTTTCTGGGATTTATTACCCCTGGTTTGCCGACTCTGCTGTTTGTCACTCATGGAGGTTATGGCAGAATAGGAGAAACAGACTGGTGATCGAGTGGTGACACGTACAGATAACCATGGTAACCGCAAAATAAAGCAAACAGCTCTAGCATACTGTAATTAAACTCGCGATTTTTAACTGTATTCTAAAAATCAAATATAAACAAAACAATAGTTTAAAGAGAAACTAGGAAACAAATAATCATATACAAACGATCGTCAACATAAACTTCTAGAAATAAAAAGGCTCTGCAAATTTCCCAGATTCTAATTTTATCCAATTTAGTCATAACCCTATTCCTCAACTTTCTCAGAAACTTTATTATAACATAAAAAACTTTGCTAAAATTATCCAAAATAATTAAACACATACAAAACAAAGCTAAGGGAAATAAAAGCAGACTCGGAGGGGATAGGAATATCGACTCACTGAGTATTCACTAATTGCATTTCGCGCAGGTTTAATAACCTCTCTCTTGGTGTTTATTTCAGAGAGGAAAGCTGTCCTTTTGCCATTTTGAGAGAACCTTTTAGTGCGGTCAAGCGAGTCCTCAGGACCTGCATTCATATAGGGCGCCAAGTCTACAGAGCCAAACGAATCTTGGTCTCCTTGACTACCGTCTTTCTCTTCTATCACAGGCTGTGGAAAAAGTACAAACATAGCAGCCTCGATTTAACTTTTTCATAGTCTAATGAATTATCAAATTTATATTCCCATACCCTTTCATCAGTTATTTTCAGCAATTTTAGTAAAAAAAACTAATATTGCATTTAAAACCTCAATCGAAGTCTATACATAGATTTTAAGCCATACAAAGGAAGAGCAAGAAACTTGAAAAGAAAGAATATCACAATTTACTGAACGGACAACAAAAATTTGAAACTCATGCAATTTTGTTTATATAACATTCGACTTATAGATGTCAAACTACATGAAATTGCGGGATTTACAGTACAACAAAAAGAGGGTGGTGATTCACTTTAAGCTTGTCAACGCATTCTCTGTGTGCGCAATTCCGGAAGTGACGTGGAATCTTACGTCAGTTTTGGCTTTGGTTTGATGTAGGTCCGGGTAATGGTGCTTGGCTACTTTATGGTAGTCGACAATGCCGTCATTAAGACTGGCCTCCTGAGCCAACTCGTGTTCATTTTCATCAAAGACAAATAAACTTATCGTATCCCCGTCCCCGACGTGTTTACCATCCTGGAAAAAGCAGACGACACAATCATAGAGACCAGAGATTCCCCTCCTATATCTTTTACACCAGGGTTACCCATATGAATTCTGCCAAACGCAGGCTAACATTCCCATGATCCTAACTCCCAAGCCTTGTATACAAATGTACAAGTGCGAAATGATAGATTGCTGATAAAGAAAAGAAAGGTTGAAGGGATACATCACAATTTAGATTGGCGGGCCTAACTACATTGATAATACCCACTTACCTGGAAATGCATGCATTTAGTTATATGCTAAATAATGTTACTGATCATGCTAATATACAGTCATGGATATGAAGGAAATCCCAAAATTCAACACAGAACAGCTAAACAAAAACGTTTCATACAAGAAAAACAGGATCTGATAATGAAAAAACTAAGAATTCCATGAAATTTCAGAATTTGTATCTCATGTATCCAATGAAAATTCCATGTTGAATTTCAGGGCAGAAAAAAGTCAAGAAGTGTAAATATAAGCTGATGACGTCATTGTTGAGCTTACGCTTTTCTCCAGGGCCATTTGCTTCACGTACTTTTGCCCTTGCAAAACCTGTTTGAATATTCATATATGAAGAAAATTAACAAATTCAATAAACCACTGAAAAGCTCCAGGAAGCTAAAGCCCCAAGACATATTGCACTGCTATGAATGATTTTGATTATCAATGGATTTATGAAATGTGTGAGAGCATGTATAACTCATGTGCAATAGTGATAAATGAACTAATTTATGTGTGTGTCCTTTGTCCCTTATGCTTTAGTTGCAATTTGAAAATGGGGGAAAATTAGAGTAAAAATTGCAGCCTTTGGTTCACACACAAGAGTGCAATTAGACTACGTGAAGCATTAGGAATGATTAGTACAATTTCATAGTTGCATGTATGATGCATATTAGTTTGATGGAAAAACTCCAGCACCAAAAGATATTTAGACACACAGCAAAGACTGCTTTCAAACAATTCTGAACCTTTGACAGCATGCTGGGGTCCATAGTTTTTTGTCTTTGCATACCAGGTGCCTCCTTTTGCAATTGTAACATCTGCATTAAAAACAATATATACTCGTTACTTCTATCCTTCGTAAATTTATAAAGCAAACAAGACCTTTATAATTTTAAAGTTAATAATCAACCATGGTGCATTGCATTTTTCTTCTTTTTTTAAAAAAAAAGTGAAAGAAAATTAAGTAATGATCAAATAAATGTTCATTCTTTTATCAAACTTAAAGACACAATGCTTTTTTAGTAGGATAAGTGCCACTTCAAGATTATTCCATCCATACTGTGGTGTCACTATTTTACCCATACAGTGGACCACTGTCTCTAACATTTTCACTCATACTGTGATAGCACTGTCTCTAAG
>CAJDSM010020067.1:11179-35703 GCA_903981925.1 Ostrea lurida
ATGCAAGGGACATATCCATTAAAAAATGGTTCACGTAACCCTTTTTATCACAGATATTCATTCTGAAAGTACAAGACCAATGTAATACATGTATACAGTTTTAACATGTTAAGTCATAGATAAAATCAGTGAAACAACAAACTGGTCTTTATATTATTAATGATACTGTAGAAAACATCGATGACGTCACTGTATAACACAGGCTTGAGCTCTCCGTTTTGTTATGTTCAGCAGAATTGGTCGTTTTCCATTCGAAGTTGTAGGTTTTTTGCTTGCCTGATTATGAAAAGTGAAAAAAATTAGAATGTAACAATCTATGAAAAAAATCATACGCATGGAAAATCATGTTCAGTAGTACATAAACGGGTAAACGATTCCAAATGAACTGTAAAACAAAGAATAATGCAGCACATACAAATAAATAAAAAGAGGAGAAATAAAAACAAAAGAAATTAAAAAACATAAGGTTGTTAATTATTCATTAAATATATTTTTAAAAAAAGATCAAAAGGCTTACAAGTATTTAGCATAACGAGTCATTGCAACTAATACTAGATGTGCTCTAAATTATGTTTAACATGATTGGTAGCCATGCACTTCCTGTAATATATTTTTATCACATATTATACAAGTCATTGCTGAAATACAGGTTGCATGCAACAGTAGATGCAATCTGACATCAAGATGTCCACGCATTGGTTACAACTCACAGAGAATTCACGCCGCCCTCTTTAAGAGACTTATATCATATATACATGTATAGTGTTTCTCTTTCTGGGATTTATATACCCCTGGTTTGCCGACTCTGCTGTTTGTGTCACTCATGAGGTTATGGCAGAAATAGGGAAACAGACTGGTGATCGAGTGGTACACGTACAGATAACCATGGTAACCGCAAAATAAAGCAAACAGCTCTAGCAATACTGTAATTAAACTCGCGATTTTTAACTGTATTCTAAAATCAAATATAAACAAACATAGTTTAAAGAGAAACTAGGAACAAATAATCATATACAAACGATCGTCAACATAAACTTCTAGAAATATAAAGGCTCTGCAAATTTCCCGATTCTAATTTTATCTCATTTAGTCATAACCCTATTCTCAACTTCTCAGAAACTTATTATAACATAAAAAAAACTTTGCTAAATTATACCAAATAATTAAAAACACATACAAAAAAGCTAAGGAAATAAAAGCAGACTCGGAGGGGATAGGAATATCGACTCACTGAGTATTCACTAATTGCATTTGCGCCAGGTTTAATAACCTCTCTCTTGTGTTTTAATTTCAGAGAGGAAAGCTGTCCTTTGCCATTTTGAGAAACTTTTAGTGCGGTTCAAGCGAGTCCTCAGGACTGCATTCATATAGGGCGCCAAGTCTACAGAGGCCAAACGAATCTTGGTCTCTTGACTACCGTCTTTCTCTTCTATCACAGGCTGTGGAAAAGTACAAAATAGCAGCCTCGATTTAACTTTTTCATAGTCTAATGAATTATCAAATTTATATTCCATACCCTTTCATCAAGTTATTTTCAGCAATTTAAGTAAAAAAACTAATATTGCATTTAAAACCTCATCGAAGTCTTTATACATAGAATTTTAAGCCATACAAAGGAAGAGGCAGAAACTTGAAAAGAAAGAATATCACAATTTACTGAACGGACAACAAAAATTTGAAAACTCATGCAATTTTGTTTATATTAACATTCGACTATAGATGTCAAACTACATGAAATTGCGGGATTTCAGTACAACAAAGAGGGTGGTGATTCACTTTAGAGCTTGTCAACGCATTCTCTGTGTGGCAATTCGGAAGTGACGTGGATCTTACGTCAGTTTTGGCTTTGGTTTGATGTAGGTCCGGGTAATGGTGCTTGGCTACTTTATGGTAGTCGCAATGACCGTCATTAAGACTGGCCTCCTGACCAACTCGTGTTCATTTTCATCAAAAGAACAAATAAACTTATCGTATCCCCGTCCCGACGTGTTTACCATCCTGGAAAAAAGCAGACGACACAAATCATAGAGACCAGAGTTCCCCTCCTAAATTTTTACACCAGGGTTACCCATATGAATTCTGCCAAACGCAGGCTAACATTCCATGATCCTAACTCCCAAGCCTTGTATACAATGTAAAGTGCGAAATGATGATTGCTGATAAAGAAAAGAAAGGTTGAAGGGATCACATCACAATTTAGATTGGCGGGCCCTAACTACATTGATAATACCCCTTACCTGAAATGCATGCATTTAGTTATATGCTAAATAATGTTACTGATCTCTATCATACAGTCATGGATATGAAGGAAATCCCAAATTTCAAACACAGAACAGCTAAACAAAAACGTTTCATACAAGAAAAACAGGATCTGATAATGAAAAACTAAGAATTCCATGAAATTTCAGAATTTGTATCTCATGTATCCAATGAAAATTCCATGTTGAATTTCAGGGCAGAAAAGTCAAGAAGTGTAAATATAGTACTGATGACGTCATTGTTGAGCTACGCTTTTCTCCAGGGCCATTTGCTTCACGTACTTTTGTTCGCAAAACTGTTTGAATATTCATATATGAAGAAAATTAACAAATTCAATAAACCACTGAAAAGCTCCAGGAAGCTAAAGCCCAAGACATATTGCACTGCTATGAATGATTTTGATTATATGGATTTATGAAATGTGTGAGAGCATGTATAACTCATGTGCAATAGTGATAAATGACTACATTATGTGGTGTCCTTTGTCCCTTATGCTTTAGTTGCAATTTGAAAATGGGGGAAAATTAGTAAAAAATTGCAGCCTTTGTTCACACACAAGAGTGCAATTAGACTACTGAAGCATTAGGAATGATTAGTACAATTTCATAGTTGCTGTATGATGCATATTAGTTTGATGGAAAAACTCCAGCACCAAAAGATATTTAGACACACAGCAAAGACTGCTTTCAACTTCGAACCTTTGACAGCATGCTGGGGTCCATAGTTTTTTGTCTTTGCATACCAGGTGCCTCCTTTTGCAATTGTAACATCTGTATTAAAAACAATATATATCGTTACTTTCCTTCGTAAATTTATAAAGCAAACAAGACCTTTAAAATTTAATAAGTTATATCAACCATGGTGCATTGCATTTTTCTTCTTTTTTAAAAAAAAAAGTGAAAATTAAGTATGATCAATAATGTTCATTCTTTTATCAAACTTAAAGACTCAATGCTTTTTTAGTAGGATAAGTGCCACTTCAAGATTATTCCATCCATACTGTGGTGTCACTATTTTACCCATACAGTGGACCACTGTCTCTAACATTTTCATTCATACTGTGATGTCCCTATCTATTATACACATTTTCACTCATCTGTGTGACTGATCTCTAAGTAACATTTTGGTATCCTATCTCTAACATTTTCACTCATAATGTGGTGTCCTAACTCTAAATAACATTTTCACTCATACTGTGGTGTTCTATCTCTGATAACATTTTCACTCCTACTGTGGCAAAGATAATGAACATTGATCAATCTCTCAAGTCCCAAATAGAATACAAAACAAGAGTTGAGCAAACATGGACCCCTGGACACACCAGGTGGGATCAGGTGCCTAGGAGGAGTAAGCATTCCCTGTCGAGCAGTCACACCCGCCGCAAGTCCATTGTCTTGATAAGGTAAATATAATCCGTAGTCAAATCAGTGTATAAAAACTTAACAATTCCACTCTGACTCTACACACAAGTACCCTGAATTTAAGGTGATATTAAAGCAATGCTGGAGTTCCTCACTGACAATATCTTTGTACTTTTTGGCGATCAGGTCTTCCAACAATCTGTTAGAATTCCCATGGGCTCGAATTGTGCTCCTTTGTTAGCTGACCTGTTTTTATAATCTTATGAGGCAGAATTCAGTCTAAAGCTTCTACATGAAAAAAAAGAAATCTCTAGCAGTGGCCTTTGATTCAACATTTCGATAGATTGACATTGTTTTATCTATTAATAATAATGATTTTCATTCATATGTTGATTCAATATATTTTGGCAAACTAGAAATAAAAGACACCACAGAGTCTTCCATGTCTGCTTTGTACTTGGATATTTTCTTGAACATAGACATTAATGGCAAACTAACACCTCATCTTCCCATATTTATGAAGCAACTTCTCATCGTCACCTGGTGGGCGTGTCACTCATTTTATTCAATATACAAGAGCTTGTTCTGCATATGATCAGTTTAACAATTGCTATGAAACACATCAGACAACATTTGACCCAAGGGCAGGCCATACTGGCAGACTAAATCATTATAATGACAACAGAATTTGCAAAGTGCTGCCTTTAAATGTGACTGTTGAAACCCATATAAACAACAACTTGTTTGAAAGTAGCCTGCCTCCATTCAAAAATTGATTTTCACTCATACTGTGGTGTCCTATCACTAATATATTTTCACTCATACTGTGGCGTCTCTAACATTTTCACTCATACTGTGGCGTCTCTAACATTTTCACTCATACTGTGGCGTCTCTAACATTTTCACTCATACTGTGGCGTTCTCTAACATTTTCACTCATACTGTGGTGTCTTCTAACATTTTCACTCATACTGTGGCATCTCTAACATTTTCACTCATAGTACTGTGGTGTTCCTGTCTGTAAATAACATTTTCACTCATACTGTGGTGTCCGATCTATAGATAACATTTTCACTCATACAGTGATGACACCATCTTTAGGTACCACTATACTAATTGGACTGTAAACTGGAAAGCAAAAGCAGGGAGTGGTGATGAAGAACAATTGCTGATTAAGCGTTCTTATATGAAGAGTCGATGACTACATTGCAAACATCTCATTGTGTTGCAAATCCAGAGCAAAGCGAAAATTCTGCTATCATCTTTAACTGGCAAGTCTTTTTTTATGCATTAATGTAAATTTCATTTCTTAGGAAATATATTTTGATTTTGATTTTTTAAATTTGTCAATTTTTTAAAAGAACGTTTTATCTAAAGTAACATTTTCAATTACACCAAATCATTTATAATTACAATAAATGAACTTCCCTGGCCTCATTGACATAAAGCCTGGCATTTACTATATATAAAGCTACCTGTCTTAGTGACCTTATTCAATGCAACTACCTGTCATTTCAAAATATCCTCCCGACTATTGCCTACATCCAGTCCTTCTTTCAAAAGTACTTACAACCTAAATATTCCTCCTGAGGCGAGTCCTCAACCCTCATAAATCTGGACATTATCTAATTACTCAGTGCAATCTATTTGCAGCCATTCATTAATTTTGATATGTATAGTATGTGTTATCATTTCAATGTCTATCTATAGGAAAGTGGCTTCAAGGTAAGGTTGTGCTGAAATCTGCAATACGAGTGAATTGAAATTTAAATGCTGTTTCAAGAATATTTCCTGTAAATTCTTGCAGTGAAGATATATTTTTGCAGCCCTGTATATATGTATGTGCATAATGAAAGAGAAGCAAGGTTGATTTGCAAATTGAAATAACCGATTGGAAATACAAACAGCATAACATTAATGAGCAGTTCATTATCCTTGGCAGCCAAACAAACCGTCATACAGCACCTCTGTGGAATTTTATTTCATAAGAGCCTCCAATTTCATTGATTAATTCATTCATTCATTTATAGTTAGATGTAATACTCAACTCACATAAAGTTTCAATGAATTATATACAACCTTGACATTATGATTCAGATTAGTGCTCTGTATCATAAGTTCTGTGAGACAATTTATCGCGCAAATTAAACTCAATCTCTCTCTCTCTCTCTCCTCTCTCTCTCTCTCTCTCGCTCTCTCTCTCTCTCTCTCTCTCTCTCCGAAAACTTGCAATTACTATTAATAAAGTCATATGCATTTACAAAGACAGAAGACAGCATGTTATTTTGAGAATAATTTAGATGCAGATTTTTCAAGAGTTATAATTAAAAAAGCTGTTATTGTTAGCAGGCAGTGCTTGAATAGTCTTACTGGGGTAGATTTATCTTTGTAACTTGGCAGTGCAACATTTTTTTGTAACTTTAGCATCTGGAAGGAAATTCAAGACATGTTACTGAAAGTATTGTACAAAAAGTGTGATAAAATCACTGCAGATCATGAAGTATTAATGAAGCATTATCAATTTGGTCTCAGGGTTACCAAACATCATGTCTTTTACCAGACCTGAGGACCAAACTGATTCCATACGCCAAAGGTCAAAGGCAGCAGTTTGTTGTTTGGGTTTGAAAAAAAATCATGATATAGTCGAACCTCGTTATCTCAAACTCGATGGGACCAAGAAAAAAGTTCAAGATACCGTGAATTCGAGATATCGAGGGTAAAAATACTAAGAAAATATGTGGCTGGGACTTCCAAATCAGTTCGACATAACCATGGTATTCGAGATATCAGAGTTCGAGATATCGAAGTTCAACTGTACTTAAGAGCCCTGATCAAAAGTGGCTGTTATAACTTTCATTGTTTACAATTTTGTTGGTTGTATATGATTTCCCACAATACAGTAAATATATGTAATTTCATTAGAGCCTAGGGGGGTTCTAGCTACTGAACATCTTACAGACATTGCTGATCAGGCAAACTCATGCTGGTGAGACTGCAACTAGCTGCAATAATGTAACCCTCTCCAATTTTGTTTTATGCTGACATTTTCGGGAGAAAAATATAAAAAGAAAAGGAGAGGGCTACATTATTGCAACTACAGTGCAACATCCATCAGGTAATATAAGATAAATACTTTCAATTTCTTATACAGAAAAATTACCATTCATGCTTAAGTATAAAGTGACGTGAATCTTTCAACTGGACTATTTCCTTTATAGAGTGATACAGGATTTCTTTTGAAGAATTCAATGTTGTTCAGTGTAAACACCTAATTCATAAGGTAGAATTTATATTTCCAATGTTTTGTCTTTGATATCTTTACAAATTGTAACGAAAGACAATTCCTCATGTTGTAAGCGATGCATGCACATATAAATCTTAAAAAATATAGTACATCTATTTTAACAGCTGGAAAATCTGACAGATTGTAAAAATACATGAGGGTATGAGGTCCAACATTTCATGCTGGCATGTTTTTCATGAAGCACAAACGCACTTCATGAAGTAATAAGTATGCCAACATGAAATGTTACAGTTCATACCCTCGTATATTTTCCAATATGAAATCTATTTCTTAAATAGCTTTAAAGGGGAGAGAATTCATGAAGGTACATGTATAACAAATCAAAGTGTAGACTGAAATAGAATATTATTAGAAATATGGAGCATAAAAATATACAGTCATGTTAACTATACATCTTTTGATTTGATTAATAAAAGGATAATTATATATACAAATATTACACAGAAAATTTATTCGGTGGTATTTGTACTTTGAAAGATTAAAAAATAGCAAATAGAGAATTTGGAAGAAAGTTTTTACACTACACACCTGATTGAGCATCTGAACGCGAGTCTTCAACCTAGTTCCCGTGCTGTTGGCGACAGCTGAAACCACCCGAAAGAACGGCTCAAACTCCTTCTCCCCATCAGGTTTTTTGGACCATTCTTCACAAACTTGCTAGATAGTGGAATCAAAGAATTGATAAGAAATGTCTTCATTTCTTTATAAATTGAATGTGTATTGTTATACAAAATTGTTTGCAAGAGAAGCTATTAGTAAAAAAAACCCCAAAAAACAATACTGTGTAGTTTATAGTACACACATACTTAGTCTGGAATTATCATCAACTTTAAAAGAATCAATTCTAAAAAAGAGTAAAAAAACCTTTAAAATTTCAGGTTGTAAACTAGAAAAAAAAATGTTTATTAGAGTCAAACCATTTGTTCAATAATAATTCTCTGATTCAAAGCAGCATGCAGACAATATCCTACTGAAAAATTGTTATATTTTTTTAAAGATTTTACACTAAGCACCGAGTTTTGGCACCATGACTTCTCGTTGATGACACACATGCATACCTGCATTCTGCGTTCCTTCTGCTGCAGGCGTTCGTACTTCCTCTGTAGCAGTACCACCTCGGTCTTCAGGTGAGAAGTGTCCGAGGCGATCTCGTTACCAAACATGGTGCCCCGCCTACCACTGGCGTGGGCCTGGGAATTCTCCATGTTCTCCATCTGTCTTAACTCCTGTGTACAACAGAATCACTTAATATCAGCAAAGGAAACTTAGGATGAATACTGTATACAGCCTTCATCTCACTGCAGCTGCAGAATCACTACAGACTAAACCCACACGATTAAATCTGCGATCGATCACTATAATCTGGTCATACAAATTATACAGAATAAACATAATACATGAATTTAAAGCTATGTAAAAAACAGATTCTGAGAAGAGAGCGAAAATAATCATTAGAGAAAATTTTGAAAGCTTTATACAGTGTCTACTTCTATTTAATAATTGCCATCAAGCTTTATTCTTCTTCCTTCAAGACACAAAAGTGACATTTCTTGAAAGAAAAAGATGTCTGTCTGCAGGAAATGAAAAGATAAAGGGTGTTTGAGAGCAACATCACACACTTCTCTGACAACATTGCAAAACTAAGATGCATGGCAGTATGCCACATGGCACCTGGAAACCACAAGCAAGTTTTAAATGCAGACTGCATGACAAAATCAAAGTACTGAATGTACTGAAAGCCGGGCTTTACGTTACACTTTATTGTAGGATGTTTTCAAGCTGAGGTTATTATTTAATTATTTATATTTCATTCCTGCAGGGAATGGAAAAATCTTTTAGAACAGAAAATGTTTTATTAGCCAAAAACTTTTATACAGTGACACAACAAAACAAATTAAAGATTAAGGTAATCTTCATGGCAACAGAAGGGAAAGCATGTAATTCAACACTGACTCTATTAAAAAATGTCTCACTAACATGTAGTTATCCTTGAAACAGCTACAGTCATACTTTACAACATGTTTTTACTAGCAGATTCAGGTAACCAGTTTGTATACAGATTAAAAGGACTGAATTACAATTCTCAAAATCCCGCAGTTAGCCAGATCGTAAATATAAGCTTATCTAATTAAATCTGAACGTTAAATCAATGTGTTTTTAAGAAACAAAAACTTACACTAATGTTTTGTGAACATTTACAAGTAATTGGGGACATTTTCTGCTTGTTAATTGTTAGAGTATAGCCACATCAACTGGTTTGTATATTTCATTTAGACCTATGTGTTTCTGTTGCGAATATGCATCGTTTCTTCACTTTTTCGTCTACGGATTACTTCATTTACCTGATCAAGACAATGGCCTCAAGGAAGATGTACAGGTCGACAGGGGATGTTGTTCCTTGACATTTTACATAATAGACAAAATTTCCGAAGTTTGGCGCTTTTCGATACTTTCAGTACTTTGATTTTTGCCTTCTTTCCCGCGCAATGAAACGATATTCATGCACATAGCAAGTGTGTCCAAAAAATCTCAATCTTGTGGTATAGAAATGCGTAAGGAATCGGAACCTATTAAAAATGTTGTTGTTTGTTTTATTTTAGGTATAAAAATGAAAAATTATTATGATTCGCTGAATTATTGAATATCAGGAAAACTATTTTGTATTGGGAAGTTTCTAATTGAACGCTGTTTGGTTTTTTGTTTACTTTTCCGTTGAGCGATCAAGCTTGCATGCAGGGCTTTTAACAAAGCCCAGCTAAAAATGATACCATCAATTATTTCAACTATGTAATATATAATAAACTTAATGAAAAATTCAAACAGATACTAAACAATTGAAACAAAAATTATGTTCCATAATATATATGACTTAAGGATATTCATCAATAAAGAATTTTTTAAAGATTATTACTGAGTTCTGTCAATACTACATGCATAGTATCTGAAATTAACCACAAGATATGAAACAACAGCAACTAAACCGTGAAGGAAGCATAAACTCTTATTTTCTCTGTGTCGAGATATAATCATTCTGATGCCCAGACTAAACATGCATAAGAACTGCTTAAATACCTGGTTAATGTTTAAAGCTCGTAAATCCTGTTACATCAAGAAATGGAAATTTATCAATTGCGAAAATTTTATTTATACTTCTTAGAATGTTAATAAGCTATATGTGTCCTTATGGGACTAATACCCCCTGCAGAGCATATCCATACTTGAACTCTATATCCTTTCTAATTAACCTTTCATGCAAGATGCAAAATTCCAAATTCTTGCTGGTACACGTAAT
This sequence comes from Ostrea lurida, assembly GCA_903981925.1. Lineage (NCBI taxonomy): Eukaryota > Metazoa > Mollusca > Bivalvia > Ostreida > Ostreidae > Ostrea > Ostrea lurida. The sequence continues at coordinate 21,396 of CAJDSM010020067.1, forward strand.
AAACTTATATTCTTCCAATTCCTAGGTCCTAAAGGCATGACTAAGCATCATGACAATGAACCATCTAGTCAATAAGTATTTTTGTATATACCTACTAGTAATATTGGGAAAAGAATAAAAGCAGAAAACCTGTACAGAGCAGTGTACCCATAGGCAAGGTTTCTTTTTTTTTTTTTTGTTGTTGAGATAAATCAATTGTAAATAAGTTGGAAGATTGCCTTAATACTACCCTGAACAACAGTTACTGGAGAGCAAAATATATGTGGCATCTGCACCTTGAACTGGAGGAAGCATCTCAAGATGTGTAATATATGAACAATTTTGATTTGAATTTTACTTAGCTTTAAATGAGAAGAATCAACTGAAAAACTATCTTTAACACTGTGTCTAAAGACATACAGCCTGACAGGCAGCTGTATACAAACAAATAGGCGAAGGTAACATCGTGTTAAACGTAATCATAATCCAAAAAACATATACAAATTCGAGTGTAGGGCAACACGGGACCTCCGACAAAAGCGAAGGCAGGATCAGGTGCCATGGAGGAGTAAGCATCCTCTGCTGACCGGTCACACCTAAAGACATACAGCCTGACAGGCAGCTGTATACAAACAAACAGATGGATGGACATGGTGATTCCAGTATATCTACCGCAGCTTTGTTGCAGAGGGAGAATGAAATTAAATATTTTCATTTCAAACACGCTTAAACTTGATACCACTTCAATCTGCTAATTTCAACAATCTTTGATGTGAAAGTGTGAGTTGTCTATATAGATGTGCTTTTGAATACCTGGTACATTGAGGCCTCTCTTAACTCCTGGTTATCAAGCAAAGAAATAAACAGTTTTCTTACTAGCATATCAATATAGTTTTGAAAAAACAACAACAACATGGCAGCACTGAAATAAAATCATGGGTAAATCCTACCTCAATACATGTAATATTTTATTTAAAGATGGTTATCCAATTAGTGCATTGCACTATTCTAAATCACACGTAATACATGTATAAAGTATTGCAAAGCACGTAACAGAAATTAATGTTATGGAGTTTTGCAGCAATTCAAATGTAATCAAGCTTAATACTGCATATATAAAGCAAGAATTTTGTTATATCTTTATATTTTTTTTACTTAAAATGGCACTGTTTTAGACACTGCATATCACTTATTCCAGACCCTTTACACACACACCTCATCCATCTCCTCCTTCCACCTGACGTCTTTCTTGTAGTACACTATTCACTTAAACTTTGTGATTCATATTAATTTTATGCAAGTATTAAGGTTGTACAGTATGGTGAGCAAGCTCACATACCCCATGGTCCCACCCTCATGGCCCCACAATGAATGGTAATGCTACACATAATGAGTGGTTCAATGCTAGGTAAACTGAGTAAAATATCGTATACATCTTGAAAACTGGTTTCATACAAGTTGCACTCAAAAAGTACATTTTGGCCAAATGTTTATATTCAAAGGGGGCATAATTCCCATAAAAATAAAATCCGAATTTCCTGTGAATATCAAAAATACAAAATTACAGGAAATTCTGTTCATCAATGTAAGAGGAGTTACAGTGACAAACTATCCCAGTAGAGCATTTAATTTTTAAAACTTCCAAGTTCAAAAAATGGGCCTAACTCCCAGAAAAAAAAGATGGACATCCACACAGTATATCTTTATTATCTCTACAAAGTTTTGTGAAATTCTGTTGAACAGTTTCAGTGGAGTTGTACTGACAAGAACAAGACTGATGAATTGACAGAAAGAAGAGTCAATAGAATTATACCCATTGCAATTCATTGCAAAGCGTATAAATCTTTAATAAGGCAATGCAAGCATAGCATCCCCTCACAACACAAGATTTATAAACACTTGTCAATAGCGACCTTGACCTTTGATCCTTGACCTTGAAAATCAATAGGGTTCATCCTCTATCCATGGGCAACATTTGTGGAAGGATTGATGATCCTCTGATAAATGCTGTGTCTTCTATCTTGTTCACAAGATTTTGAGGTAATAGTCAAAAGTGACCTTGACCTTGAAAATCACTAGGGTTCATCCGCTCTCCATGGGCAAGACTTGTGGAAGGTTTGGTGATTCTCTGATGAATGCTGGGTTTTATCTTGCTCACAAAGATATTAGGCAATAGTCAATAGTGACCTTGACCTTTGATCCTTGACCTTGAAAATCAAAATGGTTCATCCTCTCTCCATGGGGAACATTTGAGGAAGGTTTGATGATACCCTGATGAATGCCCTTGCTTCTATCTTGTTCAGAAGGTTCCGGACACATACACATAGCTGTGATGCTAGGTATATCCCCTCCACATCCAGTTGCGAGGGAATGATAATGGATGAAAAGTACATGGTAAGTACATATTTACATTCACTGTGCGTTTTCTGCTTAATTTCTATTGAAATTCATTGCTTTCTCATTTTCATGTATAGATACACATTTGGTTTCAATGTACTGAGATCATGTTTTCTAGTACTGTCAGTCTATGTGTGAATCCATACATTTCACCAACTCAGAGACCTACATCACGGCATTGATGCAAAATACACATTCTACTTTATTATAAATAATTATAATAAGCATTGCTTATCTATACTATTTGATGGTTTATTTTATATGTTTTAAGTTTGTGGTTGTTGGACTTTTACCCTTTATCATTGTTCAAATATGGAAATCATTACCAAATATGGAGGCAAATCAAGATCAGGTGGTTTTCAGCTGTTAAATTTTAGTTTAGTACTTAAAAAATATAAATAATAAAAAGTCTTCTTTGGTTTTTTAAATGGGATATGAAAGTAATACAATGCAGAAACAAGAATATCAGTAAATCTGATGGATGCCCCCAGCATTGCACATTACTTCACATAACGAATAACTTGATAAAGAGATTTTTCTACTCGTAAAAGGAAATATTTAGTGCTCAGACTTGTGTATAAAAATACTTGAAATAGAGGCCTTTTTCTGAGGACTTTGACCTTTCGAAATTGTTTTTCTTCAAAAACAATTAAGCCATTATGCTTTGATTGAGTGACCTTTCAAAAATGAACTTGAGTGACCTTGAAATATTGCGCAAATGAGGTTTTTTTTTTGTAAGTGAATGTTCTCAGTGACCTTGATCCAAAAGTCATTCATACAATGATGAATAATTGTTGGAATATTGTTAAAATGAGAGGTTTTCCCCTACATAATGCATATTACCAAAGTAACCCTGACCTTTCAAAATTGGCCTTAATGACCTTTGTTCGAAAGTCATTTGTCTTTAACTTTTTCATTCAAGTAAAATGTAATCAATTAGACAATAAAATGCTGTTTTTTGTTGTTTTATCAGATGATGAAGTGCTAGCACTGCAGAATTTTTTTCCCCCTGCAATGATTGCTTCATCACCCAATAATACAACAAAGAAAGACATTTTATTGTTTACATATATCATAATGTATTTTTTATAGATATAAACAAGATTTAACCCAGCTGAAATATCATATTGTTGACTATTTCATTACTTTAAACAGAGCAGCCAATGTACGGTAACCTTTGACCTTAATGACGCTCCATATATAATGATTACACAGACGGGTGGTGCTAAAAAAACCCAGATCGAACTAGTTTGCAACAAACATGTCTTCATTGTATGATGAAAGCAATGCCAACTTCAAATGAAACATAAGAGGAAAGATTCAGTGGATGTGAATATTACATGTTAAATTCAAAGCAAATTGGCAAAATTTATACTCAAATCATTGAATTTGCCATGCAAACTGTAAATGAGGTATGGACAATTCTGCAGTACTTTGGCCCCAAAATATCAAAAATGCAAAAAATGTCAAAAAGAGGTGTTAAGAAAAGCTTGAAATCAATGAATATACCTGCAAATTACTCATCTACAATATAATTATGATGTCATATATCGTATAGACTACCATCATACTTTGATCCATGTGAAAGTTGATGGAAAATAGGAATTAAGTTTTTCATTGAAACACAGAGAGTGCAGTCATCACACAAATGGATGTTTTACAATTGAACATTATAGTATTATCTATATCATTTAAATCAATGTGTTGTAACAACTAAATGCCTGCACACACTCTTAACAGATCATATACCAAAATGCTCATTTTCTTGTTTTTTCAAAAATTTCTAGAAAATAAGGATGAAATATGACATTATAATACAAAATGCATACAATATAGCATTCATAGCGCATTCTCAGCCCTTATATCTCATTTTACAGCAAATATATTCCTATCAAGGCATTCCAAATTTTACTCTTTTTGAAGGCCATATTTAGGCACAATTGTTCCTGGAGCTCTTCCATCACCACAAGTGATCGAGTAACTCTTGGGAATACATTACTGTGAAAATATCTTTTCCTTAATGGCACTAACTCGATGCAAATTATAATATTGTTTGTGGACCACTTTCAGAGAAATCATCAAAACCACTTATTTAGTCAAATATACAACACCACCATTCAAATAAACCACATGAGCCTAATCTAGATAATGGCAGTATTAAGAAAAAAATGAAAGCAATGAACACAAATGATAACACAAATAAGTTGCCCACATGGTATCCTTACCCTGGTGTTGAGTTTCAGAAGTTTGGGGTCCGGCATGGTGTCCTCCTGAATTCCGTACACAGACAAAGTTATGCAGCCTGACTCAAAGAAGTCCAAGTTCTCTTGCCTCAATTTGGGGATGGTCACAACCTTGGAGTAGTTGAAGGTTGGGGTCAAAGTGTTTTTAACAGTAGGGGTCTTCACCTCCTCTGCTTTTCCATTGTTCTTTACAGTATATTTTACCAAGATTCCTTTGGAGAATCTGGACTTGTGTATGTTTGCATTTTCGACGGTGAGCTGTAAGACAAAGAGGTAAAATTCATATTTGAGAATGAGAATCATGCAATCTGATTGGCTGCTTAGCCAGGGGTAGCAGTACATCCCCGCCAGCAGCAAAGTTCATCTGTGACCCTTGAGGGCATATATTGCTCAACTTTCATTCACATTTACATGTTGTAATCTTTCATTGAACCAAGTTTCATTGAAATCCTCCAAAGGGCTGAAGAGGAGTTGTGAAGACAAGATGATACTGTCTTACACAAAACATCCAAAAAATCTAAGTACAAGGGCCATAACTCCTGTAATAAAATCCTTCTGCACATGCACATCTACATGTTGTGATCTTTCATTAAACCAAGTTTTACACTGAAATCCTTCAAAGGGTTTAAGAGGAATTGCGAAGACAAAGTATTGGGACAGATGGATTGATGGAGGGATGGGGTGACAGAATGACAGACAGATTCAACACTATAAGCCCCCAGCCATTTTTATGGGCGGGGGCATAAAGATAATGCTGAAATATTGTACCTTGAAGTGATATGGTTTGTTCAGTAGCTCGCGAGGATCGTCCACAAAAGCCTCCTCATCAATAGGTTTTCCCTTGGCATCACATGGCTCTAATTTAACCTTCAGGTGCCCCTCCTCCTGGCCCTTGTAATCGGAGATGTTGAGAGTATCTTCGAAGTCCAGGCAGTAGGACAGAGACTGAAGGAAGAGATTCGATGTCCCTACCAAGACGTCTTCTGTGGGCTCCCAGAATGGGTCCTGTTCCTTGGGGATATGAGAAATATCCTCACCATCCAGAAACTTCTGGTACAACTCCTTAAAAAAGTAGTAAAGGTTCATATTTGTAGTAGTAAATTTTTCACAGAAAAAGGTGAGGTTTTACGATATGTATTTTCCCTAAATGTTGAAAATCTAAATTCAACAAATTGGTTAAAAATGATATGTTATGTTGTCCTCATTCATCACCCACAATTACAACATTAGATTTCTTTTTTATGGTAAATCAGTTTGATAGTTGGTGATGGAAGTGCTACATATTTCATAAAAAGGTAAAATGCACTGAAACTGAGTGTCTTCTGCTGTTTGCAAATCCATCATATTAATCATCAAGATTCATCTACATACAGCTTACTCCACTTATATTGAAATCGCTTAATTTGAAATATCGTTTATATTGAAATAAAAGTATATCCCCAACCTCAGTCTCTCATTTTCTTTGCAAAGAAAATTCGGTTATATTGAAATCGCATATATTGAAATATCGCTTATATTGAAACCAATCCTCGGACCGCTGAGGTGATAATGTGTTGTTTTTATAACGGTTATACTGAAGTCCTTCAGCCGAGTTATTGTAACGGTTGATAACACTAATTACACAAGCAGGTACAAGGAGGGGTATTGAGTCGTTTCTCACCTGAATAGTTTTCACTGCATGCAAGAGTATAATAACACTGGGGTATAACAACTTTTACAGCTTAGAGATGTACATTATCAATTCAGAAAGACTAGCTACTATTCAATAAAGAAAAACATCATTGGACACTAAATTTAATCAAGCTTCCTATGCGGTCAACATGTTACTAATTTCACTTATATTGAAATTCGGTTATATTGAAAGAAAAGGGTCGGTCCCCTGAATTTCATTATATCCGGAGTAAGCTGTATAATCATATGCAGAATTCTACTTTCTAGGCACTCTACTGTAAAATACTGATAGTTTTCACTTCTTAAAACTATTTTAAATACCCATAAAACCAACCCTAGAGCTGTTTTCAACTCCCATCCCCCAACAGGCAACAGGAATTCCTATACCTACAACTTCTTCCTGAGATTCTCTGTAAACTTAACATTTGATCTACAATCAATAGGGCACATCCTTACCTCATTATGGGTTTGTATGTACAGGTTCCTGACCTTGGGTGCAGAGGAAATTCCATGGAGGGGGTGGGGGTGTACAGACACTGACCAGAAATTATCATAACCACATGAGAAAAGCTTACTTGTATCAGGTATCGTCGGGTGATGAACTTTCCTCTTTCCCACAACCACGTATTCCCATTCAATAGATTCTTCATTTTCACTGTCACTCTGTCAACAAGCAACCATTTTAAAATTTATTTTTTTTTACATAAATCAACACACGATGTGTTTGTGAAATATGATGTTGCCGAGCACGACCTCTTTTGATCGTAGCAATCTGATGAATGACCTTAACATTATCAGTAACATAGAACTGACCTTGACCTTTCAGTTAACCAAGCATGAATTTTATAGGCTGTAAACATCAAAAGCTCTCACTAAAATCAAAATTACTGGCAGACAAAAAGAGAGAGAGACACACACACCAAAAACAACATGGTCTCTCATCTTTGTTATTTGGGGCATATAAAAAAAGAACCTATTTTAAAGCAAAATATGACAATATAACACAGAAGGAAATCAAAGTAAAACTGTCATATTCAGTGCATGTACTAATTAATCAATTTATTAATTGCATCTATCCTAAACAGAATATTTTGAAATATTTTTTATTGCAATCCTGTGTTAATCTGAAAATATCATATGTGAAAACTGATAACCAGGTGTGCAATCTACCAATTCATTAGTAGTCTTACTGATCTGCAAAAAAAAACCAACAAAACAAACAACAAGAGGCCAGGGCCACATCCGCTCCACACTGAGTGACCTGGCCCTCGCACTCGATACAGGATAGCTTTCAAATAAGGTAAATGTTGTCTTTTGGTCTTTGAGAAGATTTTTAATATATATTTCAAATGTAAAACTATTGATCCCATATTGTGGCCCACCAATTACCCCTGGGGGTCATGAATTTGCTTACAAAACTTGGAATTTCCACTAATCATGAAGCTTCATCATAAATTTCAGCTTCGCTGGTCAGTGGTTCTTGAAGAAAGAACGAGTTTTTAAAGATTCCCTATATAACATGTGTTAAAACTTTGATCCATTATGAGGGGCCTCATCGTACCTCCGAGGGGTCATGATTTGAACCAAACTTGAATCTCCCTCTAATATCAGGAAAGATTCCATATAAAATCTCAGCTTTCCTGGCCCAGTGGTTCTTGAGAGAGAAGATCTTAAGAAGATTCTTTCCCTTATTATTAATCAATTGTAAAAACTTGACCCCCCTATTGTGGCCCATCGTTACCCCCGGAGGGATCATGATTTGAACAAAACTTGAACTCTCCACTATTATCAGAAAGCTTCCCATATAATATTTCAGCTTCCCTGGCCCAGTGGCCTTCTTGAGAAGAAAGATTTTTTAAAGATTTCCCCTATATAATTCATAGGTAAACTTGACCCCCTATTGTGAGCCCCATCATTACCCCGGGAGTGGCATGATTGAACAAAAATTGAATCTCCTCTAATATCAGGACAGCTTTCCATAAAAAGATTTTCAGCTTTCCTAGGCCCAGGGTTCTTGAGAAGAGATTTTTAAGATTTTCCTACTATAATCATATGTAAAACTTTGACCTATTTGTGCTGGCCCCACTTGTACCCGAGGTTCGATGATATGAACCAAATTTGAATCTTCCTCTAGTATCAGGAAGATTCCATATAATATCTCAGCTTTCCTGGCCCAGTGGTTTCTTGAGAAGAAGATTTAAAGATTTTCCCTTATATTCATATGTAAACTTTGACCCCTATTGTGGCCCCATCGTACCCCGGGCATGATATGAACAAAAATTGAATGCTCCTCCTATATCAGGAGATTCCATATAATTCTCAGCTTTCCTGGGCCCCAGTGGTTCTTGAGAAGAAGAATTTTTAAAGATTTTCCCTATAAATCATATGTAAAAACTTATGATCCCCTTAATTGTGGCCCATCTACCCCCGGGAGTCATTGATCTGAACAAACTTAAACTCCTCTAATATTCAGGGAATGCTTCATATTTAAATGATCAGCTTTACCTGGCAGCCCAAGTGGTTCTTAGAAGAAGATTTTTTAAATGACACCACGCTATTTGTGATTTCGTGATATTCCCCTTTGAAGGGGCCTGGAGCCTTGTTCTCATCAAGTGCGTACGGCCGCCTGCGTAACTTTATGCCAGGCGTACAGTCCGGACGACTAACCACAAAATCTAAGAGCCAATTTATGTTTCATCAAAGAGCGTAAGCATACCCACCGACTTTAAGGTTAAGCCCAAATTCAACACCTGGTCAGAAGAAAATACGCCCGACTAATATGGGCGTAAAGCCCTCGACTACCTTAAGATATTATTTGCTTGGTAAATTGAAAAGGTTCATTTTTACGAATGGGCAATAGTCGCCATGCATATTGAAAGATAAGTCATGTCGACAAACACGGCACACCCACTATAATGTTGTCATGTATCCATACATATACAACTGATTTAGCCCCGATTTAATCAACTAGGATTTCTACTCATGGACTGATCATGTGATTTAGTCAATTTGCGTGGGCGCTACTTGTCATTTGTGGGCCATATCTAAGAGGATTGGAACGTGATCGTCGTGAATGAGTTTTGTTTTGCCTTGAATCGCAAAGAGACAAAACACCGATCGTTGCTTTGAAAGACCGTATTTGGCATTAAAGGCATTTTGCTATCGTATGCAAGGAGCATTATTTTTATGATTTAGATATGCCATAAAGATGCCATTATGACATCGTTCATGCGTCTCAAATCTGTCCTCTCTGGTGTTAAAGAGGTTTTCTACGGGAGTTTAAGGATAACAAATCTTTTTCGGAAGTATATTTTTTGAATTTCTACACTGAGAAGAGAACTTCGTGGGAATTAAAAAGAAAACACATTTGGGTTTTCATATCTTTTTCTTTTTGGGCTACGCATGCTATTAACACAGGAGACCTCTTTTGCACTTTATAATATTACTCAAGGTTTAGATATTTAACTCCCGATTCGTCTGTTTGTGTAAAAAAGAGCCATACGAATCACCAAACAATCCCATACATGAAATGAACATTAAGTATGTTCTTCTACAATCATAGATAGAAAAAATAGTTATCATGCTTCGCGACTGTAACATGGCAAAGATAACGAACAGGATCTAATCTCTAAGTCACTAAATAGAATACCCAAACAACAAGGAGTTGGCAATCTACGAGGCACCCTGGACGGCACCGAGGCGTGTGGATCAGGTGCCTAAGAGGAGAAGAATCCCCTGTTGACCGTGTCACACCCGCGTGAGCCCATGAGTCTTGATCAGGTAAACGGACATGTCCGTAGTAAATCAGTGGTGTGGAAAACGGATTAACAATGGTTATGAAATACATTCAGACAGCATTTGACTCAATGATTAGGTCATTATTGGTAAACTAAGATTGTTTAAAGACATAGAATTTACGAAAATGCTGCCTTTAGAACGTTGACTGTTGAAACCCCTCAACAGACCAAAACTTGTCTGTAAGTACTTGCCTCGATTATCCAGAATAACTGATTTTATTACGCTAAACAAGGCGTTGTGTGTATCAAAATAAGATTGAGAGATCATACACACCATTATTGCAGTGTGATGATGGAATATTGCTACACCAAATGATGGCAGGTTGACGAATGGAGAAGCTGAATCGGTCCCCGTTTGCATAAGTGGAGTAATACAGTTTGCTCTCTTACATGTTCAAATGTGTACGCAAAGAAGTGAAAATCATGACAAGTACGAAAGCATAGCATGTATGACTCATGTAGAATTTGTCTACTTATTTCTAGTTCGTTGGGTATATATTCGTGAATCAGAACATATGAAATGCACAATACCATACGGTTAAATTTGATCAGATAAAAGGCTCGTCAATATATCGACAAATGTAGAATTAAGGCCACCGATAGAGATTTCTTCTTTTCATGTAGAAGCTTTTGGATCTACGATTTTGGATTGCGATGAAAATAAATAATGACCTTTCTGCACTTGATATACGGAAAAACTCATGATGTCGAATTTCAGAATTAAAGAATACATTTTAGGAGTGATGTCAATTTCTTCAAAATCACGTAATATTCAGAGTCTTGTCTAAAATGAAACTTTAAAAAGTAGAGGAATTCGGTCAAATTTTTAAAACATTGTCCAAAATACTGATTTCTAACACCGATTCTTGAGTCAATTGAATTGGACTTTTTAAAGAGTATTCTGTGTGGAAAAATACATCAACAAAATTGATAAATAACAATATTAGAAGTAGATCCAAGTCTCATCTACTTATCATTAATTCTAAAACTGTAATATACGAATAGGGGTATAAAAATAGAAGGTATATTAGATGAAATAGAAATTGTAAAATCATGCTTTTTGATTAATTAATCCTTCCGCCACAAAATATAGTCCCTACCAAACCCTTCCAAAATCTGAATTGACACAAAATGTTTCAACTGGACAGGGTTCAGTTGTAAATATGTGATATGTTTGCACCGATTGGGTCAACGTTGAACCAGTAAATACTTGGTGATTGCGTCCTGCGCAGTTGTTCTCAAAAGCTCAACCTACAACATCTTTAAAATGAATTTAAAGAGGTTCTATGGTCAGGTTTAAAGTGATGTCAATTTATTGGGAAATGAATTTTTGATTTGTAACTTGAAAGAGAATCGGGAAATTAAAAAGAAAAAATTGGGTTTCATGCTTGTTTTTGAGCTACAGTGTTATAAACATGACAAGATTTATTCATTTAAACCCCTGTTCATCTGTTGGTGTAAACAAAACATAAGAAATACAAATCAATCATTACATGAAACAGATACATAATAATGTCTTTTTACAATACAGATATAAAAAGAATATTTAATACATGTAATGGAAATAAACAGTGACCTTTCTGCACTTGATTTACGAAATAACTCATGATATCGAATTTCAGAATTAAAAAAAACATTTCAGGAGTGATGTCAGTTTCTAAAAATTCACATGATATTCACAGTCTTGTCTCAAATTTTAAAATGTAACTTTGAAAAGTGGAGGATTTTGGTCCAAATTTTTAAAAATATATGGCCAAAATACTGATATTTTGCACAGAATTTCAAGTAAATTAAATTGGACTTTTTTTAAAGAATATGTATTCCGTTTGGAAAAATACTCACCAAAATTAATAAATAAAAATATTTTAACTAGTTCCAAGTCTCCTCTACTTGTATCATTAATTTAAAACTGTAAATATACGAATGAGGTATACAAATTGAAGGTATATTGGATGAAATAGAAACTGTAAAATTATGTGTTTTTTTATTAATCAATCCTTCCGTCACAAAATATAGTCCCTACCAAACCCTTTCAAAATCTGAATTGACACAAAATTTTTCAACTGGACAGGGTTCAGTTGTAAATGTGTAATATGTTTGCACTGATTGTGGTCAGTATTGAACCAGTAAATACTTGGTGATAGAGTCCTGCGCAGTTGTTCTCAAAAGCTCAGCCTACAACCTCCTTAACATAAACATCACCATGAATTCAAACTGCTATTAGGATATTGATTGAGTAAACGCAACTGCCACTCTACAAATCAGTTATTGTTTACATTTGAAAATATCACTGCATGCCCCATGCTTAAAAGGCAATGAATGTTACGGATTAAAAAAACTGTAATTCCTGCTCAAAACATCTGAAAATTATTTTTTTCTCGAGAGTTTATTATATTGGAATTTTTGTGTTAATCGAGGTGGATCTCATTGATATTGATAAATACCATATGTATCATCATTACTGCATTTAATACATCAGCTGCTAAGTATCAAAGGACAAAGCTGCACCAATGGTCAATCCAGAAGTATAAAGGATGATTAACATTATTCGCTCTCTAGTGCAGTCAACTTACAGTGGACTCTCATACGTTTTAATGATAATCAAATTTCCATATTAATATCTATCGAAAATGTTAGACTTTTCCATCATTCGTGAAAAAAGTATAACTTACTGATATTTGTTTTAATACGTTCACTTATTTGATTTTCAGCATCGTTTAATATCCCAGAGACTGTCGGTGTTTTAACTTTGCATAGGCATTCAATTGTAGCATCTACAGTCATAGTATCATCTACTTCAAAGAGGTCCTTCGAAATTCGCTTCAAACTGAAAGAACATTTGAAACTTTGCGTCATTTCACTACGAAGTGGTTGCATCATATGCCATTTAGGCTCTTCTTGATGCCATTTAGGCTCTTCTTGGAGGTACAGAACAAAGCTAAATATGCTTGATATTGCGAAAAAGTCTCCCTGAGTTATGGATTTCCATTGTTTAAGATGGTTAGCCAATCCGTTTTCTTTCATAGTTCGTCGCAAATTCTCCTTCTTATCTCCTTCGTTTGTTTTCTCGTATTTCTTTCGTTCATCATCATTTGAGTACTCGTCAACATCTATGAACTCAGAATAGATTTCCTTGACATCTTTGTCGTTTTCGTGCTCAGCTAAACACATCTTCAAGATATCAACTTCGTCCGATGAATCCGCTCCATATATCAAAGTACCAAAAATTTCAAAAACTGATTTATGCTTGTGGTAATGGTATGAAGGAAGATAGTTTCCGCGAAGAAGTTCATAGCAATTTCGGAAGCGTTGGTCAAAACAAAATTCGTGGTCTTCATTGATGATGCATAATCCTTTAGCAACTATTTCATCTAGGCTTACACAACTAAACGTATGTTTTTTAGCGCCAATTTTAATTTCGATTTCAAATGGTTTTGTTTCTTTTGAAAATCCTAATAATACTGGACAAATTGCGATAGCCCGATAATTTTGTATAAATTTCCTAACCAGCAAAATTTTCCGATTTAGCATTTCTGAGGCAGCGTAAATTTCTCTCAGTGTTGGAAAGTCGTCGCATTTTTCCAATTTTTCCATGCTTTTGTCAAAATCGGATGAAAGAGATTTTCCGGAATACTTTTCCATTCTAAAAAGCTTGAAGTAATTTTTGTGTTTCTTTTGAAAATTAATCATGCATCTACGAGCTTCTTTAGCAGTCTTCCATTTATCCTTATGTAAGCTTGCGAGAAGACCAAAAAAACCTTCGAATCCTTCTTCGAATTCACTTTCATCTTCCCTGAAAATCGATTGAAATAAGTTACATCACAAAATAAATTTAGTAACGCACATTCAGGAATGTCATTGCCAACAAAAACAAAAGCAACACCCCCCACCAAAAAAAAAATCAAAACCAAACCGAAAATAAAAATAAAAAAGCACACCCCCCCCCCCCGAAAAGAGGAAAACGCACATGTTCAAGTAACAATAATAATATAATTAGCTAATTTTTTTAATTTCTAAATCTGATTAATACCTATTTTTGTTTAAATGCGTGGATAACAGAACATTCTACAATAACTTCTTAACAACTATGTTTTGGCATGAAATTAAAATTGTACTCACGTAACTCTCTTTTGTGATTCTGTAAATCCAAATGATAATAAATACTTGAGATTATATTTCTAACATTTGCTGGAACTTAATCGTAACCTCATATTTAAGGAC
>CAJDSM010020069.1:8815-14435 GCA_903981925.1 Ostrea lurida
GAAAAACCATAAACCATTGAAATATCGAAATTAAATTGGCGCTTTAAAAAATTTACGTTTGTTTGTGTAAAGCCTAGATGAAATAGTTGCTAAAGATTATGCATCATCAACAATGAAGAACCTCGAACTATTGTTTTTGACCAACCCCTGTTCCCCTTGACTTCCCGAATAATTGCTTGAACTCTTCGCGGAAGTCTATCTTCCTTTGCATACCCCGATTACACACAAAGCATAATTCAGTTTTGATCAAATTTTTTCTTCGGATATTATATCATGGAGCAGGATTCATCGGACGAAGATTGATCATCTTTGAAGATGTGTTATAGGCTGAGCACGAAAACGACATAAGATGTCAAGGAATCTATTCTGAGAGTTCATAGATGTTGACGAGTACTGCAAATGATCATGAACGAATAGAAATAATCCGAGGGGGCGGTAAAACAAGTTATCGAAGGAGATAAAGGAGAATTTTGCGTGACGAACTATGAAAGAAAAACGGATTGGTTCAACCATCTTAACAGATGGAAATTCCATAACTTCAGGAAGAATCTTTTTTTCGCAATATCAAGAGCAATGATTTAGCTTTGATTCTGTAGCCTTCCAAGTAAGAGCCTTAAGATGGAGGCAAGAAGACGCCTATAATGGGCATATGATATGCAACCCACTTCGTAGTGGAAATGACGCAAAGTTTCAAATGTTCTTCAGTTTGAAGCGTAATTTCGAAGGACCTCTTTGAAGAGTAAAGCATGAATCACATATGGAATCTGTCAGATCGCTAACCAACGTTGTAAGATGCCTATGCGCAAGTTAAAAACCGACATTTCTTGGGAATACTTTTAAACGATGCCGAAAACTCAAAATAACGATGAACGTAATCTAAAAACACATATCACGTAAGTTATACCTTTTTTCCTACGAATGATGGAAAAAGTTTCTAACCATCTTTCTTCTGAATAGAATTAATATGGAAATTCTTGGCATTATCATTAACACATATGAGCAGTCCCACTGTAAGTTGAATCGTGCCACTAGAGACGCGATATGTTAATCATCTTTTATACTGCTGATTGACCACTTGGTGCAGCTTCTGATCCTTTGGAACTTAGGCAGGCCTGATGTATACATGCAGTAATGCATGCAGTACATGATCGGGTATTTTAATTCAATATCAATGAGATCCATCCTCGATTAAAACAAAAAATTCCATATAATAAACTACTCGAGCGGCAGACCAAAAATAATTTTCAGATTTTTTGAGCAGGAATTACAAGTTTTTTTTAATCGCCGTAACCTTCCATTGCCTTTTAAGGCACATGGGGCATGCCAGATGAATAGTTCTTCAAAACTGTAAAACAACAATACGTTGATTCTGGTTAGGTATCAGTTGCAGTGCTTGTCGAGTTTACTCAAATCAATATCCTATAGCAGTTTGAATTCATAGGTTGATATAGTATTTAGTATCAAAGGAGGGTTGTAGGCTGAGCTTTAGACTGAACAACTGCGACCAGGGACTCTATCACCAAGCTATTTACTGGTTCATATCGACCACAATCTCAGTGGCCAAACATATTACACAAACCAACTGAACCCTGTCCAGTGGAAAAAATATCTGTGTCAATTCAGACATTTGAAAGGCTCTTGGTTAGGACTATATTTCATGTGACGGAAGGAATGGGAATTAATAAGAATACAAAACAAACATAAGTTTTTACAAGTTTCTCATCGATTTTCATCAACTATACGCCTTCAGAATTTGTAATACTCCATCGATAATATATACACGTTGTAACATAATGATACATAGTAGAGGAGAGACTTGAACTAGTTAAAATTTTTTATTTATTAATATCTTGTGAGCGAGGTATTCTTCCACCAAACAAATAACAGTCATCTCTTTAAAAAGTCCAATTTAACTTACATTATCTGTTCCATATAATTAATAATCTGTTTATTATTGGCCAATATTTATTAAATTAGAATTTTGACACCAAAAATCCTCCATCTTTTTACGTATTATCAATTTTTAAAATTTGGAGCACATATTGACTTGTCGTAATAATCATGTGGTATTTTTAGAAAACTGACATCACTCCTGAATATGAATTTATTTTTAATTTCGAAATTCAGATATATCATGAATTATTTGCGGTTAAATCCAAGTGCAGAATCAGCGCACTTGTTTATTTCCATACATGTATTAAATATCATTTTCTATAATTCTTGTATTGTAAAACCAAAGACATATTATTCATGTATCTGTTTCATGTACATGATTCTTTTGTATTATCTTATGTTTTGTTTCATATACACAACAGAATGAACAGGGGTCTTAAATGTTAAATCTTGTCATGTTGTATAACACGTAGCTCCAAACAACAAGCCATGAAACCCAATTTTTACTTATTCTAATATTCCCGATTCTCTGTCAATACAAATCAAAAACTTCAATTTCCCAATAAATTGACTCACTATTAAAAAAAACCTGACCAAGAACCTCTTTAAATTCAATTTTAATAATAATCTTGATAGGTTGTGAGCTTATTTTGAGAACAACTGCCAGGACGACAATCACCATATTATTTACTGGCTTTCAACGGTTGACCGCAATCGGTTGCAAGAGCATATCACATCATTTTACAACTGTAAGCCCTGTCCATTGAGTATTATTGGTCAATTCAGATTTTGGAAGGTTTTCGGTAGGACTAGTGATATTGGTCGCGGCGTGTAAGGATTAACATAATCAAAAAAGCCATAGTATATTACAATTACTATTTCATCTAATATACCATTCATTTTTAGATATTACCCCTATTCGTACAATATTAGCAGTTTTAAGACTTAGATGTAAGTAGATGCGGACTAGGATTACGTACTTCGAATATTGTTATCTTATCAATTTGTTTGAGTGCTTATCTTTCCAACACGGATAATACATACTCTCTTAAAAAGGTCAGAGTGTCAATGACTCAAAGAATCCAGGTAGTTTTTAGAACGAGGTCAGGTATTTTGGACGAACCACACCCTTGTTTTAAAAATTTGACCCATTCCTTCTACTTTCTTATAAGTTTCATTTTAGAACAAGAGCTACTGGAAATATTATCGACTGATTTTTGAAATATGAAGATTGACATCACTTCCTTAAAATGTATTTTCTATTCCTGAAATTACATCAATGAGTTTTGTACCGTTAATACAAGTGCAGAAAGTCAAATTATTGGATTTGTTTCAATTCAGCAACTCAATAATGCGTAACCAAAAGCTTCTATCAAGAAAAGAAGAATCTCATAGCGGTTGGCCTTTAACATTCAACATTTACAGATATTGACTAGATGTATTATATCTATCAGTTAGACGTGATGATTTGCATTTCATACATTCAGATTCAATATTATCCAAACGACTAGAAATAGAAGGACACCACGAGACATCCATGTCTGCTTAGATTGGATAATTTTATTGAACATCTGACAAAATTAACGGCAAAATATAATACTCAACTTTATGATCAAAACGGACATTTCAGCTTCTCCATCGTCAACTTCCCATATGTTGTGTAGAAATATTCCATCATCACCTGCATATGGTGTGTATGTCTCTCAACTTATTTGATACGCAAGAGCTTGTTTCTGCGTATAATCAGTTTTGAATCGAGCGGCAAGCTAGATACAGACAAGTTTTGTTTCAGGGTTTCAAAATCAAGTACGTTTAAAGGCAGCATTTCGTAAATTTCGTATGGTCGTTCTATAACAATTAGTTACCAATATGATCCTTATCATTGAGTCAAATGCATGTCTGAGATATTTCGTAACAATTGTTAAGCCGTTTTCCAAACACACTATTGACTACGACTGTACCGTTTACCTGATTCAAGACTAGGGCTCACGGCGGTGTGACCGGTCAACAAGGGATGCTTACCTCTCTCCTAGCAACCTGATGCCCACCGTCTGCGTCCAGGGGCACCCGTGATTGCACCGACCTCTTGTTTTATGTAATTCCTTATTAGGACTTACGAGCATGATCAACTGTTCGTTATCTTTGCCTTTACATCGCAAGCATTAAATTTTTTTCTATCTGTATTGTAAGAAGACATTATTATGTATCTATTTCATGTAATGATTGATTTGTATTTCTTATGCTTTGTTTACACCAACAGACGAACGGAGTTTAAATGAATAAATCTTGAGTAAATTTTAAGTGCAAAAAGGTCATGTTTAAAGCACTGTAGCCCAAAAGCAAGTATGAAAACCCAAATGTTTCTTTTTAATTTCCCCGATTCTCTTTCAATGTAGAAATCAAAAATATACTTCCCAAAAAATTGTTATCACTTCAAACCTCACCCTAGAACCTCTTTAACACAGAGAGACAGATTTGAGAGCATGACAGATGTCATAATGGCCATCTTATGCATCTAAATCATAAAATAATGTCCTTGCTGATAGCAAAATCCTTAATGCCAAATACGTCTTCAAGCACGTGTGTTTTGTCTTTGATTAAGGCAAAACCAACCATATCCACGATCAGTTCACAACTCTTAGACGAATGCATACAATAGCGCACCAAATTGACTAAACAACACGAAGTCCTAGTGAAATCCAGTTGATAACATCGGGCAAATCAGTTGTATATGTAATGGATAATGCAACATTATGTGTGCTTTGTCGAATGACTTTTCATTGCAATGGGACTATGCCCCATCGTAAAAAGAACCTTTTCAGATTTACCAGCAAATAACTACTAAATGAGTATTGAGTTTTTCTAGTAAAAAATTATCATGTATATTCTTTTTTAATGTAGGCACATCAAGGAAAATGTGTTGTGCACCAGTAGGCCATGGAACGATGCATTCTCATTTATATGCCGTTCAAAAAGCTGATGTGAATATATTCAGACGTTTGTGCTGGACACCTCAAAACAGACAAGACTTTGTGGAGGGTTATCAAAGCCCTAGTCTTCAACAAATACTTATAAAGAATTGTCTGAAGGATATTTTCAGACAAGTGGATCTAAGTTCCGATGGATCACTAGAAAACTGTTTATGCAAAGAGATATGTGGTTTCGAAAACAACGACTACAGCGAAAAGCTAAAGTGAGTTGTATTCAAAATATAGTCACCCTGTTTAAAGTGTATCTTTAATATGCTCTGGAATTTGTTTAAATAATTGATCAAATATTTAAGATGATGTCGTCATTAAATGTATTTCTGAACGTTTCACTATGCTATACATGTATTTTCATACGGATATACTGTATTTTGCATCGAATGTTACTATAATCGTAGAGCAAAACTCAGAACTTCCGGAAACAACATTTCTTGGAAGATGCAAAAAGCAACAGATTTTGTTAGAGTTCCTGTTTACGTCTTCGGCGTTTCCAATTTTCAATGGCGATGTTTTGAACCAAAGAAAAAACGTCAATCCTCCAAATGCCATTTCTACATAACATTACTACAGACTGGCGATGATGGAGACCAAAGGTTCGATAGGATAGTTCCTCAGACTGGATGTAACTGTTCGATATATCCACCAGATATTGCTCCTGATATAGGTTTGATTTTATTTCAATGCGGTTCAACATTGATTTTTTTTTCTTTGTAAATACAGACCCTAAACCGTGCTACTAC
>CAJDSM010020070.1:17174-28135 GCA_903981925.1 Ostrea lurida
CGATAATCTGTTGAGCGGGTTTCAGAGGAGTTTGCGCTGACAAACTGTTCAATAGTAGTAATTCTAAATCGTGGCCAAATTTCTAAGTTCAAAAGGGGCATAATTCCCGAAAAAAAATTGATCGCATTTCCTGTTGTACATCACTACAAGTTTCCACGATAATCTGTTGCAGCGGTTTCAGAGGCGTGCGCTGACAAACTGTTTCAATAGATATATATATTTAATGTGGCCAAATTTCTAAGCTTCAAAGGGGGCATAATCACCGAACAAAAATGAATCAGATTCCTGTGGATATGCAAATCTACACAGTATGCTTCGTAAACACTACAATGTTTCACGATAAAGTCTGTTGAGCGTTTCAGAGGAGTTTCGCGTCGAAACTGTTTCAATAGTTATATTTACAATGTGGCCAAAATTTTCTTAAGATTCAAAAGGGCATAATTCCCCGAAAAAAATTGAATAAAAGATCTTCCTGACTATGCAACATCTACATGGTATGTTCTTTCATAACTTACAAAGTTTTCACGAAATTCTGGTTAGCGGTTCAGAGGGTTGCGCTGACCAAAACAAACAGGACTGACGGGACTGACTGAGCGGTCAAAGCACATTATACCTTCCGGCAACTGCGTTGCGTGGGGTATATAGGCCAGTAGAAATAGGAAAATCTATTGGGAACTAATTGCAACAAAAGGTTTCTCAAGCGAAAATGTTACTCTGGTAATCAATTTAAACACCTAATAAGTTAGAAAAACTATGAAGGGGAAAAGACTCATAAATTTTCAAACCAAAATATGAAAAAATTGACATTCCGAAGTATGACCAGACCGACCTCCATACAATACGTATATTATGACATTCCGCCGTTTACGAACGATCTAGCAAGAAAGGACAACACATGACATATGGTGCTGGTTGGGTAGGTATCAAGTTATTAAAAATAAAACATTTCATTTACCTTAAAGTTTGTAAGTAAAACCTGGTTAACTCCACAGATGTTACAAAATCTGATTACTTAGTGGCCGCATTTCCCCATTCAGCATGCCGCTTTGAGATCTCAAATTCGCACCTGTGATTATGTCACTTAAATATGGACCATTGAATTTTCATCGCCTATTGAATGGTTAATATATCTTTACAAACTACTCACCATATATACCCATATTCAAGTTGTGATTTCACGCGCACGATGCTAAATACCTTTGATCATTGATCGGTACTTTGCAAGAGATATGGCGCGGCCTTATAAGGTAAAATTCAACAAAAATTGTATTAGCGAAAGTCGTTATCATTTTGTTTGCTTGTTTAATTTGGCGCACGTTTTGAGTTTCCACAAAGACGAAGACCAAAAAGAAGATGATCAATTTCAATTATTTTTTCGATTGTTTCTATAATACACAAAATACTTGTCTTCCCCGATAAAACCAGTTTCTTTTTGTCCCATGAATGGGAGTCAGTGCTCTTTTGCAGAAAAGCAATGACAGCCACCATTTGGTATTGTATTTGGGCGAAAGGGAGCATGGAATTAGATGGCAGCTGCCAGGAAACGTGGTACGATTAATAACATCGTTGCTGGATCTTGCACATGCAAAATACGGCAAATACACAACACAATTTTACATAGCTAAGGTTGAAAATAGTGGATGGATCGGGTTCTCAGAGTCGATATGAGATCGCAAACGAAATTTTGACTTTAGGACTCATTGCTTGTTTCTGGGACAGGTCACAAGAAAGGTAAAAAACGTTCTAATGATGTTTGTTGTCGTGAATCATTTTGAATTTCAAAGAATATCATCCATATTGTAATGAAAGGAAAGACACATGGTCAACTGAGAAAGGGAAGGGTTGATATCTGTTAATGATTTACATTGCAGCAATGCAATGTATCATAAAGTGCAATTCCAATTTCCGTACAAAGAATCATCCCTCATGTCGTCTCAACAAAAAAACACCAGCAAAAAGAGGTCGGCCCAAGTACATCGAAATGAATACTTTCAAAAGATCATAAAGTATGTGAAAATAACCCAGAATGACAATTCAATAACCATTCTGAGTATCCATGATGCAAGATTTGTGTGGTATCAATATACACTCCAAAATTTATGATAAATAAAGTGAAAGATCCATTTTTTCAAGAAAACGTCATCTTCGATAAAAAGGGGTTACATCAGGGTATTCTATCTAATGACAGCAGTTTCTTCTATTTATAAGATTTTTATCAGCCAACCGCAAACAAAAGGTAGTACAGATGGAAAAGATTGCTTATTATCAGACTGCAGCCTACCGGTAAACTGGTCAATAAGTGAACTCATGTCACTGCAGGATGACAAGAATTCTATCCAATCCTCTGGAACAGATTTTCATCCTTGAATGACACCTAGTGCATATCTATCCAGAAGGTTTAGAGTATTTCCTTCCACAATTGATAGAGGACAGCAAGTCGATCTCATAAATATCATCCAATTGGCCAACATTATGAACATCACCAAGACAACGATCCTTATATTCACCACTTCAAGCTTGTGAGATACTGCATCTACAATTCTTCTCTATGTAAACAAGGTCGAGTCTTGTTTTTGTTTACAATAAAGATTGCGTCACAGAAAAGACCATGTCTAAAACAAATGAGATGTTGAGATTCACTAGGAGCTGTTTATATGTGTTCAGAATGACTTGTAATATGAAAAATTCTGCTTTTAAACGGAACGTATACTATACAAAAACATGACTCGAGCCTTGTTTACATAGTGAAGAATTGTAAGTGCTGTATTCTCACTTGCAACTCAACAAAATGACGTTAAAATTTTTGGTGATTATTAGGAAATACCATAGTGAGCAATTGTAACATTAAAATGGAAATCTAAAATTTGAACATTTTTAGCTTCAGAAGAGTGTCCATGTCACTTTAATAAACATATCATCCATAAGACACCAGAATGGTCTAAAAGAACGGTCAGAATTAATTTATGTGCGCAAAGTTGATTTTGATAATAGTGATCTACTGAAGATACTAAATATTTATGTTATCATGAGATAAATATTACTCACTTAATCTTTTTGTGTATGTCTAGATATAAGGCGACTCTAATCCTGCGCTGCTCGCCTTATGGTATGTCAGGTGTATCCAGTTTCCTTCATTTCTATCTCTACTGTTCTTCTCCAAGTTCCGATCGGTCTCCGAGGTTTGGGCTCACCCCATAGCTCTTTCAATTCTTTTTTCCCTCCATTATAAGTACATGTCCCAGATATTTCCGCATGTTTATGCTTTATTCGGTTCTATCGCTACCATCTTGCTGCGCCCAATCTTGCCACATTATTCCAAGAATCCTTAAGCATCCTCACCGTTTGCTTTGCCTACCTTTTCATATGTCTCATCTTTCACTGCATATTTAGCACTATCTAATATGCTCTTGTACAGCTTAATATTGGAGGGGTATTCCGATATCTTTCCTAGAATCCTAGATGCTTTTTCAGTTCCGATTGCTGTGGCTTGCTTTTTCCTATCACCAATGTTGACTTCCTCTGTCACCTCACCATTGATATTCACCACGCTCCATTGGTTACATAATGTCCTTGCTTCCTTCAGATCTTCTCCATACATGTTGATTGCATTGATGTTCATGTTGTACACTCTCTAAACCTTGGTCTTCCTTTTATTGATTTTCTCTTATTCTTCCTTTAATTTACTAGGTCTTTCTTCTGCATCTGTTATTGTGTGTGGCTCAGGAGACTGGTGTCATCTGCAAACTTCTACATCCTCCGGGCTCTCTGTATATGTTCATTAATTCCATGTGGCTCTTCTGTCACTTTTTCATCATCTAGTCAACTTGAAGGCAAATGGTTAGATGGGGCACCTAGTCTCACACCAGATGCTATCAAAAAAACCATTCAGATGCTGGTCACCCATGTCTCACTGTGCATTGTAAATCATTGTACTTATATTCTTTTGGTTTTTCCTATTCTTCATTATTTCACAGTACGTGATCAAACACTTTTTTCAAAGTCTAAAAATTTATAACAAACTCTGCTCAGTGATGTTTCTCAGGCAAATGATGCTGTCTACACATTTATTTGTCATTCTAAATCCAATCTACCCCTTCCTCATGATGACATCTACCTCATTTTAATCCTCTCCAGTATAATGCGGCATAGGATCTACGGTACACTGGGACGAGGAGTAAACATAATTTTCCTGCAGTTGTGCTTTGTGCCAGGTCGCCGTCTTGCTGATGATGATGATGATGATGATGATGATGAAACTGATGATGGTCCCTCCCTCCTATTGCTTTGCCACCCTTCTTTCAGTCTTATCCTGTTGAACAGTTAATAGTTCTCAACACTGGCGTTCTCGCTCACCCGTTTTGCCTGGATTTTGCCAGTCTTACTACCTTGTTGTTCTTAGCTTTTTTTATTGCGAACCTGATATCCTTCTTGAACGGAGTTGTCAGTATTCTTGGAGGTCATTTCACCGATCGTAGATCGTAAACGTGAAACGTGAACGTAGCACGTACGACTGTTTCACTAAGATTTACGACCACAGTTGATCGTAATCTACGAGTTGGTCTAGGCTCTCGTGAGTGCCCCTGCATGCATGTAACGAGAAATATGCTCGTATACGAAAATTGAGTGATATTGCTCCTTCGCTTAAGAGCTCGGCATTTAAAAGTCAGAATCACGGGTCTTTCGGATATGACCTTAAAAACGGACGGTCCCGCTGTCGCAGGCATGTGGCGCAGCGTTAAAGAAA
Source organism: Ostrea lurida (assembly GCA_903981925.1). Lineage (NCBI taxonomy): Eukaryota > Metazoa > Mollusca > Bivalvia > Ostreida > Ostreidae > Ostrea > Ostrea lurida. The sequence continues at coordinate 21,919 of CAJDSM010020070.1, forward strand.
CCCTCACTGTTAAAAGCCATGAGTGCTAACAATAGGTTTAAATTTGCAGTTCTTCACCGGCAATGGTGACGTCTCAATATGAATGAAATATCCTTAACGGGACAAAAACCAAACAATCAATCAATATATGTAATATATGACACACACCCACCCACACACACACACACCTTTTTTAGGGGGGTACAAACCTGGGACGCAACCCCTGCCCCCTTCCACCATTGAATGATATAAATCGCACTGCCTCTCACAAGATTGGCTCTAGTAATATCGTACCGGGTATCGTACACATACAAGTGTATGCGCAATACAATTTTTCTCCATAGCATTCGGTAGAACATCGCTTATACATTTGCTGTATAATTTAAGCTCGAGTCCGTTAAAGTAGACGTTTGCAACACGACCAAAAACACCCATGAAACTGTATTCCCCGATATTTCTTCCGTAAAATTACTTAGATCCCATGAATCTGTCTCAAAGCAAGTATGCAGCCTCCTGTTTGTTTCCATGAAAATATGTGATACTAATTTTGGTACACCGTGTGTGACACATTTCGAAAAATAATTTCTTATCAGCGATGTTTGAAGCCTAAACGTTTGGACAGCAAAACATTAAAGGGCAATAAATAACAAACTTTTTGCGAAACTTTACGTGTATTACAATGAGGTAAGCTCAAAAAAGTTTAGAAAATACACACTAGTCTATCTATTCCAAACAACTTATGAAAGTGATCGGCGGGAAAGTCACATAAAAAATTGATACAACAAACAGGTGGGATGTAAAGAACACCTTTAATCCTGTATTTGTGTACTGAAGTTTAGATATTACTTAAGGGTTTTTTATATCCTAGTACTCTTCTTCTCAGAGGGTCGTTCCTCTTTCGTCCTATAACAATAACGTCAGGGTTCGTAGCTGTAACGATAGAGAAAACAAAACTTATTAATGTAGTGAAAATTGTCAATACCGAAAGAAATGATACTGCATTTTTATGGAAAAATTACGAAGTATATTAAGCTTAAATAAAAGCTAAGTGAAATTCGCTACAATTTATATTTACAAAGCTATGTTCCTTACCTTCAGCATATCACAACATCTGTATGTTCGATTTACAGTAAACAAAATAGCTAGAGTAAATATTTTGTAACAATCAGTTTTGACAAAACACGAGCGTGTATACTGTTTTATACTAAATTTGTTTCGTTCTGCTGTCTTTGCATTAGAAATTTTAAATGTAATTATAACAATATTGCATAAAACAATGTATTACATGTAATCAGTTTACATACTCAGAAGCTTTTGAGTGGTACTCGATTGAAACACTGGAGGCTCCGTCACTCCCAAGGTTGTTTCTGGAGCTGAAATGTCCAATGCTTGGAGTATTACTGGGGAAACTCGCCTTAAGTACAGGCTTCAGTATCTGTCTTGTATTCTTTTGTTTAATAACAGTAACCATTCAATGATGGGGAAAGAAATGATTAATCTTAACTTATCTATTGGAATGATACATGTAACGGTTCACTTGTGCAATTAAAAAAAATAATTGATTTTGTTGCATTACTCAAAGTATGAAAAGGCGAAGATAACGAATAATGATCAATCCCAGAGCTTGTAAAAATGATACAAAATAAAGAGGCGGGCTAACACGGACCCCCGGAGAGGAGAGACATTCCCTGGTGACTGGTCACACCCGCTGTGAGCCCCATGTCCGCAAAATAAATGCACGAATAACGGACAATGAGTGTGAAACACGTATAACAGCATTGGGCTCATTGACAGGTTGTTTTGTGGACTAGATCTTATTAACGATCATAGATTCGCGAAATGCTGACTTTAAACGAGACTGCGTCATAAAACTTAAACCACGACATTTTCGATACTAACAATATAATGAAGAATTTCTAGGACCTACAGAGAAAACACATAATTATACACGGATGATATAAAAATGCATCTTCCTATTGGTTAGGACTTTGCAAGCTGAAAGTCCAGGTTTCAATTATGTCAAACGTCAAACATTAGAGCACTATGGTATCCGGATAGGACCATTTGCAAATATTCGCGCTGAAGTTGTGCTAGCGCAAAGTCGCGTTCCTTAAAGTTGCGTTAGTGCGAAGGCGTGTTGCGTAAAGGGCGCATTGCGTAAAGTTGTCTTGGAAAGTAACGCGCTGTCACGCTTTTGCGAATGACCCTATCCGGACAGCATAAATAGCAAAATAATGTTCCTTTGTCGTCATTAGAAGTGAGAGTAACGCTTCTTATGGATGTGACCTTTAGAACGGATGTCCCTTGATACGCTAGACAATCCTAACAGAGGGTTCGAGTGGTATTTAAATACGACAAATAAAACTGTTACATGTAACCAGTGCTAACCACCCTGCGTTTTTAAAAGCTTTTATTACCAAAACATGAAGATTTTGTAAGATGTATTGAAAGGATGTAGCCGAGAATCTAAATTTTATACCGCTTACGATACATATTTTTTCTAGCCTTTATTGGAAGATGCAATGTAACTATTTTGATAAGAGATTTTTTAAAAAGTTGTAATGACTCTTTCCTTAGCAATAAGACCTTTCCCAGACAGAAAACTGAAAACAAGCTCACGTGTACAGAAATTGGCAGTATACGGGACAGTTGGCCTCAGACATAAGTCTGATTTTGAACAACAGATGGATGGTCCGAAGTCTGACAGTTTTGACGCTACATCAAGCACAAACAGGCCGGGGACGTGGCGACTGGAGGAATGTGGTGGTGGTCGGGGTAGTGTTTTTGTTGTGGTAGTACAATGCTTCGTAGTGTGGTGTGCTTTTTGAGATAACAAAGGGTATCAATGTTATTTCTAATCCATGTTACATAAAGTATTTGTATGTCTATCATGAGCGATAATAATTAAATATGATCTATAATAATTCCAGACTTCTGATGACTGAGTTCCAGCCACAGAAGGAAATTAGAACTTAATGCAATAGACAAACCGATGAAATAGGGGTTTACCCAAACTTTCAAATATTGCATGTATAATCAATTATTGAATCCCCATGATATAGAACTGCTTTAAAGGGATAGTATCGCTCATTTTGGTTGAAAAAAAAATTCTCACCCCACGATCATCTTATTTCCTTGTTTGAATATAATAAAAAAAGATATAAAATAATATTTTGCAACTTAGAAAATGACTATATTCCCTTAAAACTTACAATGGAACAACCTTATTATATAGTAAAATTGATTTTTGTCCAGGAAGCACAAAATTAGTGGGAATGTTTTAAGGACCATAAACGTTTTAGCTGGGAATATAAATGCTAGATATAATGCAGTAAATACGTTATTTTTAACAGAAAATCAGCTTGTATGAGTCACATAGGCTCATTTTGATTCATTTAAATTTTTTGGACAAAATGAGCGACACTATGTTTGCTTTTCTGTTGTTATTATATGGGGAGGGGGTTGGGGGGGGTAAAAAACAAGTAATTGTTAATTTGACAATTAACGTGTTTTTGAATTTTAAAAAAAAACTACTTATATAAATAACGAAATTGAAATTGAAAAGTCTTACGTTGACACAGAACGCAGAATTAGGACACTTACGGCTGCCCATAGTGCATTATCCTTGGAAACGATGTCAGACCATAGGAATGCATTCAGGCCACCTGTTCTTCACACACGGCGTTATACTCCTTTCAATGGCAGATGAAAAGAAAAAAAACAAAAAAAAAAACCAAAGTTGTTAGATATCAAAATTCCACTCCATTCTCTGCCCTCTTATTTTGATATAACGGAAAAATAATGCGAGCTTTTGTTTTACCTACACTGTCAATATTTTATCAGTAACTGTTACGTTATGATGGATTTTGAAATAATGAAAATTTCCTTACTGGTTGTCGGGGGTTGAGCGGGCGTGGTTTGTGCTGTTGTTGTTGTTGTTGTTGTTGTTATTGTTGTTGGAACTTCAAACGTCGTAGTAGTTGGACGAGTTCCAATATCTACACCATTTAAACAGAAAAATAGATATTTGTAGCCAAACAACAATCATATTAAATAAATATCGTTATTTCCTCTCATGAGAATGCATCTTGTATTGGATAAATATTCTAATTATTTCCGTTACACAATTATTTCATGTGCATTTCTCTTTCTGCGAAAAAAATCTATGATTAGGGCTCGCGTGGGAAAACCTACCGTGACAAAATAGGCAAAATCGCGCGCAGTTCGTAACAGACCATTTCCTGTAGGCAATGCATACGTCATCTCCATAACCAGCGCAGTTTCCGATTTTGTCCGCACAAGGACCTTTAATTCAACTTTATGTAAATTATCATTATTTTATGCTTCTGCTACAGTTGTGAACAGATAATGAGATTTACACATACATGTATTTAAAACACAATTTTGCAAATTTATGTCTCAAATGTGTGTTGTTATTTACTTGAAAAAAATAGTTACATCACAAGTACAATTAATCCTATCAGAGGCAAACGATAATCATATATCTACAAGCAGCAGCATATCGACTGCAAGTTGTACTCATTGGAAAACAGACAAAACACTGTCATAATGATCATTATCTACCAAGCTAGAACGATATGAAACTTCAAACAATACAAAAATGAAACAAATACAACATACCATCAGGAATGGGCGGTGGTGTTGGAACTGTAGGAAAAATTAGTATTCATCAATGTCTCCCATTTTTCTGCTTTATTGCCACATTCAGAACATAAACATCTGTTGTGTGATTTCATACTTTGTCGTTTTGATATGAAAAGTTCTTCAAAAGCAAATATGTAAACCAGATTTAGATTATGTTTAAAAACATATTTTTTATGCATATACATATAGGTCGTATTATTTAGAGGACTAGTTTTAAACTTAATCCTGACGGAAAATTTTGAATTACCAATGTCTTAAAAAGCTGTTAAAATTTTTACATGCTGTCGATGAGAGTGTTGTCTGTTTTGTTGTATACGTCGATGACATGATGGTGACGATGCCAGGAAAGAGTAGTTTTGTGGAGAATGCTGACCATCTGTAGATGACTCGTTCCCACTGTGTGTGGTTCCAATGAGAAGATAGTGGATTGAGTTTGTGGACTGGTTGGGTTGGCACTGCTGGGTGCTGTTGATGTTGTTGGAGAAACTGTGGACTGTGGAGTAGTCAGCTTTGAGGTTGTTGATGTTGGAACGGGATTAGTTGAGCCTGAGTAACCTAATATTATTGCACTCAGTATGACATCGTGGAACATATACTATTTAATAATGATATGCAACACTGTACAACTCAATTTTTAAAGGAAAACTTGTAAAATGGATAAAATAACACCGTTTTCGGCGTAGCATGCAAGGTCTTAGCACTCATAACCGAAACAGTGCCTACCTATGTATCGTATCTACTTTACCTTCACAGTATGCCCTTTGTACAAGGCTGTGTATGGATGACAGATCTGCAAAACTGTCCACCATAAACACATGCTGATATCACTGGCTTGCCCTCTAGTTCACTCCTTTGTATTTGGTTACCGATTCCAATAGTGTATATCTTGACTCCCGCATCCTTTAATTTCTGGGCCCCTAAGACGGTGGCCGTGTGATTTTGAGAATGGCCGTCAGTAAGGACAAATACAATGTTAGTTGCGGATGGTCTGTCACCCCCTCTGTTTGTGAAAATGTACTGCTCCGCGAGTTGGAAAACAAGATGTGTGTGCGTTTGTCCAAAAACATAGCGAATCTAAGTGAAAAATAACATAAATGAATAATTGTTTTATTTAATTGAAATATGTTACTTAGTGAAAAAAAACTAAACAAACAAATACAAAAGACCATTACTTGTCCTTTGTATCGCACACACCCTTACTTGCCCTATGTATAAACACCGTTGTTTTGTTTTTTTCTTTCATTTTTCTTTTCCACATAACACTCACTTACTTGCACTTTCTATCATGCACGGTACATGTACTTCATCTTTTCACAATACTGTGTTACTTACCTTTACAGAAAATCGCTTCACATACCCTTGATGTAGACACGGTTACTTATTCTTTGTATTTTACCGCTTTACTTAGCTTGCTCTTTGTTTAATTTAGGGCTCCAGGTAACCTTTGAATGATAAAGCGTGACTTACCCTTTGTATAATACACAGTTACCCATTACCTTATTACTAACCTTGTCGATAATATCACTTTACTTACCCTTTATACACTGTATAATTTTGTTTCATACCCTTTGTT
>CAJDSM010020071.1:13815-24963 GCA_903981925.1 Ostrea lurida
CTTTAAGTACTTTGGTTTTGTATGTATTGAAGTACAACAGAATATGATAATTTCTAAAGAATGAGAACATATCAATCCTCCTTCTGAAAAGGTGGAGGTAATGAAGTGATCAATACCAAATCCTATACAGAATACAACTTAAGATTTGGTCAAACACTGACCACTGGATATATCAGAGAAGGGATCAAGTGCCCAAAAGTAAGAATCCACTGACAACCGGTCACATTCGCCGTGAATCATTTCCACTGATCAGATAATTGAAGTAATCCACTGGTATATTGTATTTGCAAGTCAGGTTGTTATAACGACCAAAGCATTTGCGAAATGCTGACTTTAAAGAGTGACTGTTGAAACATTTAAAACATCAACTAGCCAGCCTCAGTTTAAAAGCTGATTACACGAAGAACAATATTTTGCGCATTTTTCTTTTTAAAGCACCGTCCATAAAGAGTTTATTCAAAGCAAAAACGAAAATATGTCCGTTTCCACATGTATCCAGGTTTTCGTTAGAGCTTCCTATATTCCGGTAGTTAGATGTGATGCTTATAGATGTGCTGCTTATAGATGTGCATCTTGGTCCGAAGTGTGGAGCCAGTTTTACCAAAGTAGAACTGTCCACATCCTTTAAACGTTATGTTGTAATAAATCAGAATATTAGATTTACGGGGCATGTCGGTGATTGTTTTCAAAAGCCGGGCTCCTATTTAATAGAGACTTCCTGCTTTTATGCATGGACACGTTCCACATCAACCATATTGGAATTTATGGACCGGGTATATTGTGTGTTATTTTGTTGAATGCAGGATTTCCTTATAAAAGGGAGAGATTGTTGGTCGTCTTTTTCTTGTGATAAAATTGAATTCATATCGAACATTAGACATTTAAGAATCTCATCCACTTGTCTAACAAACAGCTTAGTGAGGGATATGACAATCTAGAAGGGGAAGATTTTTTTGTCCCATAGATTCCGTAGCGGGGGGAGGGGGGTCAATTGCTCGCTTTCTTTATTATCGAATATACATAATTATTTGCATTTCTCTCAGGTGCTCATTTTGTTTGGGATGGTGCAGTTTCTGCGTACTAGCTTATAAGGAATATATTGTTTGATGTGTCGGGTTGACATAATCCGAAATTACGCTATTGGTGTAACAAATATCAGTAGATAAATTCTCTCCATGGAAATATCTTTTTTAAAAAAAATGATAAAATCCTCTAGTGAAATCCCTCCACTAGCACGGTTTAGTTCTTTGAAAAGTATGTAGAATGTTTCTAAGTCATGTTTTCATTCCAAATAATAAGTGATCTAGGTACCTTTTCCAGTTGCGTTTTATGTTTGGGCCGAACTGTTTACTAATTGTATCGTATAAGATATCTTCTACACGTGTAAATATCTCTGTCTAAACGATCCCTCCAAAATAGCTGAATAAGTGTAGCATACATCGTTTACCATTTTGGTTCTCATAGCATGTTTCCTGGGTACTGACTATGTGACTAATAATACCTAGTGAAACGTCACCGCTTTCTTATAACTTTATTAACTAGATTAGGTAATGTATACAAATCCTTTGGTATTCTGTGTCAGTGCTATGGTCTGAATATATGGAACCATTTTATCTGCATAACCATTCACTGTTATCTCAAAGTTAGGTGATATAGTCTCATCACTGCAGATTTAATTACTCCTAATTTGTAATTGTTCTACTGTAATTCTCTTTCCTGCATTGAGGGGCATTAAAATATTCGAAACCATTGTTCATACAGGTGTAAGGTCTGTAAAAATGTGTGTCCATGGTTGGAAGGAAATGAAGACTACTACAAGACAGTTTTCTTTCCATAGAAATTCTGATCTGTCAGTCTGTTTAAACAGGTCAGCTGATAAAGGAGAAAATATCAAGGAAATTCCAACAGACCATTGGAAAACGTTATCACCAGCGAATACGAAGATGAGGACCTGAAGTATAATTTGATGTCAACTTTTAAGATTATTTTTGCGTAGAATCAGAGTATTGTTTAACAGAGAAATATTTGAATGTATGATCACTAGATATGACTATTATCTCTTTCCATTCTTGTTGATAAGCAATCAGTTATGATGTCAAAAATCATATAAAGTGTTTAAAAACCATAACTTAAAATGTTGATTTGAGGAATTTTTGATTTAAAATTTACTGAAACTTTTTTAGAATTTTTATGATTCATATTTGACTTAATTTTACACCAATTCGGCATAGGTTCTTGAACGATTTGTGTTTCAAACTTTCACCTTTACAACAGCTGGTATTTGCTCAAAGAGCAAAGATAGAGGCTCGGTAGAACATTGACTGGATCCAGCAGTGTATCTTTTTTACAAGACTTTTTGTGAGGTTTGGTAATCAAGTATAGGTCCGGTAGGATGTTGACTTGGTTAAAGACTGAGTCATCGTTGTAAAGAATAGGGCATGTGCAATATAAGTAAGATTACCAAATGTCGGATAATTAAGTCCGTTCAAAATACAGTTCTAATAATGAACCTTACAAACAAAGATGATGTGATTACAAGCTTTGCCAGCTTGAGCCAAAACATATTCCTTAAGTAACCTATGAAAAGATGAAAATAACAACTTTAATCATTTCTGGTGTGCTAAAAACATAACGTTAGGTGTACTTTCTTTTGTTTTGATGTGTCTGAATACGTGGTTATGATAATCATCTTATACGTTTTATCCATTTCGATGAGGTATCAATTTCTTTTTTCATATTTAGCCCATCGTCTGGCAAAATTGTATAATTAATTATTGAGATGAATTTTTGTAGCCAATAGAAAGACTGAGTTTCTCTGATATTAGCACCTCTTAGAACCATTCTAGAATTTGGATTATGATTATGATTAGAGCCATACCTACATAATCAAACATTTAAAATATTCTAAACATTTATACGTACATGTATTCTAAATGAACAATTCAATATTTACATGGTGGAGGATTGATGTTACATAACCGTGACTCCATTGAAAAGGTTCAAGCAGACGCAAGTGGGGTGTATGCTATATATAACTGCACTAATTATTAAAAATAAGTGTCTTATTTCAACTGAATGTTTCACCTTTTATATACTATGTTTAAATTAAACCTGACAGTAAATAAACTCCGTGCATTTACTTTATTTATTAATAGCAATGTAAATATGACCACAATCTTCGGTTACAGAAAACGTTTTACGTCCGTGTAAACAAACATAGCAATTACTTGAATGTGAAATCTGCCGTATACAAATCTTTTATCAGTACTTAACGATCTGAGGTCTGTCATATCTAAGGGTAAAACATGATGTTTATGTCGATCATTTAACTGAGAAATAACAAAATGAGAAGTTCCACACAGGCTGCTGCTATCTACAGAAAAATCAGATCCTTTACTTTATGCCATATATTTTATAGCACCATAAAGGGTAATAGAAGGTAGATAATCATTAAAATATTGTTTTTGTACAATTTTGTGAGTGAAAACCATTAGCTTAATTCCATTAAATCAACGTATCTAAAATTTACGTAAATTTTAGTACATAAAGAACCATATGTTGTATACGATTTAGTGAGTGAATATCATTTGCTAAAATGCGACCTATCTGCACTTAACGTGAATTTTAATATCTAAAACATTGTAACCATATATTGTATTTTAAGTAATGCATTACAGAGAGAAGTGCCAATCTTTCCTACTTCCGCAAAGGACTAGATCGGAAATTTACTCATTCCTATTCCAGTATAGTGCACATGTGTATAAATAGAAAATATATATAATATACTTTGATGTAAAGGCAAAGATAACGAGCAGTGATCAATCTCGTAAGTCCCAAACAGAATACAAAAACAAAACTTGGCAAAGACGGACCCCTGGACATACCAGAGGTGGGATTGGGTGCCTATGAGGAGTAAAAATCATCTGGTGACAGATCACACCCGCCGTGAGCCCTTAGTCGAAAAAAAGTAAACAGGAATACCCGTAGTCAAATCTAGTCGGAGAATGACAGTCTGACAAAGGGTATGAAACAAATCAGTGAACATATGACTTAACATCAACTTTTTTGCTAGTAGTTGGTCTCGCTTTACAAATCCTTCATACGCATAGCATGCTCTTCCGTATCGAATCAACTGGAAGATATAAACACCATAAGCAGGTGATACTGGTATATTACTACAGTGAAAGACATTGTCCACCAACAGAGATACATGTTCAGTGGTAATCATCGTGTTAAACTACGGGCTTACGGCGGGTGTGACCAATCAGCAGAGGATGCTTACTCCTTCATGGCACCTGATCCAGCCTTCGCTTTTTTCGGAGGTCCTTTTTGCCCTGCAATCGATTTTGTATATATGTTTATGGAATTGTGATTACGTTTAACACATTGTTTACTTTGCCAATTTATACGTAATCAAAATGAAAAATAAAACTTACAAAGTCGAGTGTAGGGCAACACATATCAAATTACTTATGCTATCAAAGGCTCACTTCACAAATATGAATTTGAAAAGTCAAGTATTTTTTCAATGCCATTTCATTACTCAATAATATTGTGTAATATAATATCCATTGTAGGCTGAGGATGCTTACTCTTCCGTGACTCCTGATCCTGTTTTCGCTTTTGTTGGAGGTCAGTGTTCCCTTACACTCGACTTTGCATATTTTGTAGAATTGTTATTACGTTTTTTGGAATTGTTATTACGTATACCACATGGTTAACTTCGCCAATTTATATGATACAATATAAATCATATACGGTACCAATGTTTATGCACCAGATGCGCATTTCGACAAATTATGTCTCTTCAGTGATGCTCAAACCGAAATGTTGGAAATCCGAAACATGAAAGTAAAACTTTATAAAAGTGATCAATGTAGTGCCAAAAGATTGGGGCCAAATACTTCGAAGGATCAGAGCTATGCCAGAGGGAGATAATCCTTAATTTTAATATGAATTTCTATTTTTACTACACTACAATGAGAAATTTTGTATAGCGCCCTATTTCAAAAATCTAACTCTAAAGCGCTTAACATAAAACCAGCATAAAACAAACATTGATAATAATGACGAGTTGAATTATGTTTTTAAAAAATAATTTATTTCATAAAAGTTACACACTTTAGGTTTAGCGAAAGCAACGTTGAAAGATGCTTATAGACATCTGCGAAGCTTAATTCACTCCCTCACGCCCGTGCTCTAAAAAATAAAACAAACAAAATAGTAAAACACAATGCGGTATTCTTATTTGATTTTCATTAAAACATATATCTGTTGAAACTATAGAAAAAATAGCAATGTTAAAATAGTATTTCGATTACAAAAACTTGAGAAACTCCGATGAAAGGCAAGTTGCTGATTTTGCTTTTTCACACCTTAGGCAACAAAAAAGAATCAAATGAGAGAATATAATGTTTTACAACTTTATAAATTAAATTTGAAGGCAAAGGTAAATTACCGATATATGGAGATCTTAATATCAGAACAGTTATAAATATAAAATGGCGAAGTAACAAAGTATCAAACGTAATCATAGTCCAAAAAACACATACAAAATCGAGTGTAGGGCAACACGGACCTTCGACGAAAGCGAAGGCAGGATCAGGTGCCATGGAGGAGTAAGCATCCTATAAATTGTATGTCATTTAATATATTTTATCCATATAGAGACGTCAACATTGACGGTGAAGGGCTGCAAAATTTAAGTATGTGTTCGGCGCGCATGTCCTTTAAGCACACAGTGCTGCGACACAGAACTTTGCAATTTTTTTTTGCGGTCTCATCCATTCCATTTAATCGCTTCTTACATCCAGCAATGGACTTTAGGAACCTATTCTAACCTGGATCACCACGGGACATGACACGACTTGTTCATTACCAAATAGTCTATATATAAATGTAGTATATCGTTTAACCGTTACCGCTATTATATAAAATGAAACTCACACTACCATAGGCAAAATCGATGCATTTTTCATACGTAATTAAATATATTTCTTAGATATTCTTCGAGTTATTTTACTTTCCATAATATAAATTGTTTTAGTACAATTGATTATACACTAGTATCTTGTTATCAATACCATATATATTAATATTTTGATAGATTGCTCCTATCAAGACTTTCTGACCATTGTTTACCACTATAAACTCAAATGAATACAAATATATTCTGAATAAATAAGGCTTATATCCTAGAAGAAGGCAATGAAAAAACAAAATATACATTTTTTTTTTTATTATAAATATCAGATACACTACAAATAACTAATGATAAACTACTTGATAATGCACTATTGAATTCGAATATATTTTCTGATGAACCGTTCGTGCTGGCTTAGTGATAGAGTTGTCGTTTCGTGATCAGGAGGCCGTGCGTTCGAGCCCGTGCTTGGAGCGGCCGCGTCAAACCTAATATGTTAAAATAGGTAGTGATTGCTCCTCCACCAAGGGCTTGGCATTTAGAAGTGAGAAACATGGGTTTTTCGGATATGACCCTAAAAATAGAGGTCCCGTGTCGCAGCAGGTGTGGCACGCAAAAGAACGGTATCTGCTAAAAGCCATGAGTGCTAAGCATAGGTCTAAATTTGCAGCCCTTCACCAACAATGGTGACGTATCAATAAGGGTGAAATATTCTCAAAGGGACGAAAAACAAACAAATAATCAATCATTCATATTTCGACTAAGGACTTATGGTGGGTGTAATCGGTCAGCAGATAATGCTTACTCCTCCTTGAAACCTGATCCTGCCTTCGTGTTTCTCGGAAATCCGTGTTGCCCAACATTCGATTTTGTATATGTTTTGTTTTTTGGAGTATAATTACGTTTAACGCGATGCTAATTAACTTCGCCTATTTATACAAATATATATGAAATACTTAAAACTGGCGAAAATGAAATAAAAGAGATATAATAACTAGTGTCTATTGTTAAAACCGAGGCAATAATGTTCCAAGGTTCCAAAACAACTATGAAGTACTCGTATGAAATGCTTACTTCAAATGCAGGAAAAACTACAGTTGATACCCAACCGAGGTTGTTCTGCGTATGATATTTTTTGTTGATCGACACACGCTATTTACAAACTATATGTAGTTGTTGTTGCCGGACGTTTTAACAACCACGTTTAAAGTCAGTATATTCATATTTCTATGGCAGTTATAACGATTTAGTTTGTCAATACAACCTGTCATTGGATAAATGCTCTCTGAATTGGTCATGCCAATAAATAGGCTGTTTTAATCCAATAATTTTGAGTCCGGATAACTCCGTTTACCTGATCCGCACAATGGGCTTCGGGTGGGTTTGACCGGTCTACACGGGATGCTTACTCCTCTTACACACCAGATTCCCGATTTGGTGCATCCAGGTACTTGTCCAACTCTTATTAATTGTTTTGTTTGGACCTATGAGATTGATATCTGTTATCTTCACATTTTCCTAGATTAGGGAGGATATCTATCGTGGCAAACCTGTTGTGACAAAGGTCCTCAATTTTTGTAGTCACATACGAAAGTTTGCTTCATATAGTCAGTAAATGATAAAGATTATCCCATGCTCATAGGTCATAAGCGCCGAGCATAAACATAAACTTTGCAGCCCTACCCAGGTAATGATAGCGTCTCAATATGTGTGAAAAAATTTCAGACGGGATCCTAAATAGTATTCAACCAAATAACAATTGGATCAATATTGTTGTGAATAGATTGAATTGAATAAAAATTGAAAATACAAGTATGATATGTATCATTGATTCATATGATTTTGTTATGTCTACGTTTTGTAATAAAATATTCAAATCATACTGATACCATTTTCATGGCATATGATATACAAAAGCAAAAGTAAAACAATTTTAAGCTAATCCATATCAAGAAATATTCAGAATTTCTTACTCTTGACAAGAAATAGGACATATATCGAGGGAGATTGGATCTAAGCCTCTGATGATGCGGTAACATACTAGTAGACATTCCTCGTAATCAGCGTTAAGTAATGGTTTTAGTTGATCAAGCACATCTTCCAATTGTGCTACAAAAAAGTAAAATGTTTTGAATTATCAATTAAGAAAATTCATTTAGCATATAATCTTGGCGAAGTAAACAATGTGTTAATCGTAATCATAGTCCTAAAAACATATATTATACCAAATCAAGTGTAGGGCAACACGGACCTATGACAAAAGCGATGGCAGTATCAGGTGCCATGGAAGAGTAAGCATCCACTGTTGACCGGTCACATTCGCCGTGTTCTTTTGTGAACCTCTGTTTTTTAGAGCAGAAAGGAGACGTACGTTTAATACATTGTTACTTCGCCATTTTATATGAAAATGAAATTTGCAACCACTCTTTATTTCTTATTGTCTCTACGACCCTAACCCTGAAGATAGCGAACAGTGATCAGTGTCATAAGTCTAAATAGAATTTACAAATATAAAAAGCTCGGCGCGCAAGGACATCTGGATATACCAGAGGTGAGGTCAGTTGTGTAGGATGAGTCACCTCCCCTATCCGCCGCTCACAACCAGTAATAGCCCATGTAAACAAAGTAAATCGTAGTCAAAATCAGTATAAAGAGAGCGGCCTGGCGTCGGTGGCCTAATGGTTAGGTCGTCAGACTCTCGATCGAGAGTTGTGAGTTCGAATCCAGACCGTGGCAGGGCGACGTTGTGTCCTTGGGAAAGCACTTTACACGAATTTCCTCACTCCACCCAAGTGTTTAAGCTTGCACTGATCGAGAAAGGTTCTGAATTCTTAAGGTCTGCCGGGGTAATGATGCATTGTAAAGCGGTTTGAGCACTTAGGTGGATAAGGCGCTATATAAATCCAATCATTAATAACAATGGCTATGAAACACAGCATTGGACCGAATCGCAGGTTGAATTGACAATCTAGTGTATTATTTTGGCAATAGAATTTGCGAAATGCTGCCTTTAGATGACTGTTGAAACCCCTTTAATAGCAATGTGTTTGCAAGTAGCTTGCCTTAATTCAAAACGTATCATGTTTTGGATCTAATACTGTAAAGGATTTTAATTTTGCGGGGCCAAATGTTCGCGATTTTTATCCTTTGGTATTTCCCGATGGTTTAAATTTCGCGGAAAGGAAAGAAATTGAATTAAAATCATACCCCAAATACATTGAACAACACCTCGCGATAGTTTTATTTTCGCGATCATCAGTGTAATCGCAAATATAGCGAAAATAAAACCCAAGCGACTATATTCCCCTTTACACTAAACGGTGGGATTAATTTTTCTTTATGATTATTGCATGATTTTAAGGAGTATATAAAAGAAAAAAATTTCTATGGAAATTAAGAAAAGTTGGTTACTCCTTGATCTATTTTAACAAGCATATCCAAAATAGTTTCAAATTTAATATTTAGCTCTGGTGTACCACTGATTCAGTTTTCGTGTCTAACTTTATTAAATCATTATGCAAGTTTTGAGATCAAGAATTATATTGCAAGTGTTCAACATTTTCTCTCACTCACCTCTTTTCCTGACTGGTGATCTTCCTATTACGTCACTGCCGGTCAGGTGAAGAATGAACACGACCGTCACAAGAGAAATCTGTTTTGAATATAAAAGATAATAGAAGTATATTCACTCAAATAGTCTCTTTTTTACTCCTTTTATGCTACTGTTACGTGTAGCGATCAGATGATAATCACGCTCGTTGTTACTTAATTTGCGTGATCAAGAGAGACTCCATTTCATATTCTGAAAAGCTGGCTTACTATTCCATGTATTCAGCGTTACTAGCTTGAAATACGGATATGTATTTAATTGCAGTGGTAAAGTTAGAAATCCATATCAAAATTAAGGATTATCTCCCTCTGGCATAGCTCTGATCCTTCGAAGTTTTTGGCCCCAATCTTTTGGCACTACATTGATCACTTTTACAGAGTTTTACTTTCATGTTTCGGATTTCCAACATTTCGGTTTGAGCATCACTGAAGAGAAATAATTTGTCGAAAAAATTGCATAAAATTGGTATCGTATATGATTTATAATATGATACAAATATATAAATAATGACTGCAAGAGAGGGTTACAGTGGAAATTGTCACCACGAGAAAACCACTGTTGACCGGGGCGTTAGAAGGGGTGACTATTTCCACTGTAACCCTCTCTTGCATGCATTATTTATTATATTATACTGAATGTCATGAATTACAAATTCTAGTCCAACTGTTTTGATCAAATTGACTATTGTGCTGAGTAAATGCACATTAGGCCCAACGAGAAGGAAAGCTTTCGATTGTGACGTCATAATACTGTGACGCAAAAACATAACGTCAAGCTTAAACATTGCAAAACTTGACTAAGTAAGATGTTTAAAAACATAGAGAATGCGAATAACCACCTTCTCATTTGGGATTTGCGACCATTAATGCTGATTTAACAATTGCAAACATTCGTTTTACCGGCTCCGCTTATGCACACAAAAATCGCGAACCGTATGCGCATAAATTTCGCGCAGTCAACATTTTTTGGAATATCACCCGTTATCAAGCAATGTGGACCGTTGTTACGTTCTCACACACTGTGGGGCGCGGTTTCATCATCCAGCAGGTGACAGTGAATTTTTTCAAAGGTTTCTCAACCAATCAGAAACAAGTATTTTACATGAAAGTATGATATTAGTATATGGTATGCATAGGCAGTCATATCAAAACTAGTTTCAGTACACCATACGATACAAAGAATTCTTCAATGGTGTTGGTGTTGTTTTTGTTGTTGTTGTTGTTCTTTATTAATTCATTTCAAACTTTAAGATTCAATAAGTTTAATTTTAGCAATGTTTTTTCGTTATACAAAAACAAAATATTTTTATGTTTTAGATTTTAAATTCATTATTGTACTCCTCAAAAAGGTGGAAAGGCCTCTAATTGTTGGCGAGTAATTAGGATTTATCATTATTATTATTATTATTATTACAATAGCATGTTTAATTATATATAAAATTAAAATGGAAATACAAATATAAAAAAAATTGCCTAATTTCGTAGGTCTCAAGCACAAGACAAGAGTACATTACTTACCGTTACCCAGTGCATGATGAAAACAGAAAAATAATAGCAATGCATCAGAGGCGTGTTTATTTATAATACGTATTATGAAGTGTCAATTACTAAGCTAA
>CAJDSM010020073.1:0-11908 GCA_903981925.1 Ostrea lurida
TTTTCGCAACAAAATGACACAAATTTGGAGCTTTGAAAAAATGTCCTGCTTACAATCCTCCATGCTTAGTTGGCATATGTATGATCCATAAACAACCAAAATGAGAAAACACATTTATAAATTCATATCGAGCTGCTAATTAGGTTAATTTAAGGAGAGGGTTCAAAGAAAGATTTAAATCATAACATAGCTTGAAAATGCCTACTTAGACTCAAAGA
This sequence comes from Ostrea lurida, assembly GCA_903981925.1. Lineage (NCBI taxonomy): Eukaryota > Metazoa > Mollusca > Bivalvia > Ostreida > Ostreidae > Ostrea > Ostrea lurida. The sequence continues at coordinate 219 of CAJDSM010020073.1, forward strand.
GTTGTCTTTCTTTACATGGAACAATGTTTGTTTTTTACTGCTAGTTCAAAGACAATCGACCTTCTATCTCTTTAAAAAAACAAAATCATTTCCCTGATATTTTGAAATCTGAGCTAAAAAGAATTTGCATTCTGCACTTATTAATTAAACTAATTTGGAATGGCAACAAGGGGCACCTGATAGGGCAACAAGTCTCCAATGATGCACCTCAGTGATGTGTGGTGTAATATGTACTGACTGTAGTGGCTATGCTGAATGTACAGAAGTAATTTAACATTTGACCAAAGTTTCACTCCTTATCTGATTCATATTACTTACCTAAGCCCCCATGCTTATACAGAGATAAGATCCATTAGTGCTAGCTTAACAATAAGTCATTAAATGTCATTAGACAACTATACACTCTACACATTTCTAGATGCATCTATATTTGACAAACTGTCATTTTATTTCTAATGGAAGCCACTAATTCTAAGAAATTGTCAATCACGATCTCTAGATCTCCACTGCAAGTCAGTAAGTCCACCCTGGGCTTGCTTAGAAATGCATTAACAGGGATTTTTTAAGCATGATAGCGAATTGCTTATATTTAGAAAGAATATTCCATACAAAGGAAGTAAGGGGAAACAAACCAGAGTGTGTTAAGATATAATTGAACTTCTGATTTTCAATTTGGTCAAACTTATTTACTGTTAACGTGTATAGATATTTAGCAGACGCCATTTGATCTGTTCTACCAAATTTGACGCAGACTTAACTTTAGCAGTCATGTGCCGAATCCTCCCTTTTGTTTTTATCACGATGCCACATCTCTCGTTCGGTCAAGCATGTACTGATTTAGCGGGGAAGTAATCTTTGAGCAATATGCGCGCTAAATAAATCCACGAAGTTAGTACAACATAGTGAATTAGATATTAATAACCAGCGTAGTACCTCATTTAGATCAGAGGCCAAAAAAATTAGGATAACATAACAATTTTGAAGCAAAAACCTTACTCTGTGGACATGTGAAGAAGATATATATGAACAATTAGACTACCCTGCTTTCACTTGTTTTCATTGTTTGTGAATTTCAAAGCAAAAATTGGGAAAAATACTTGCTTTCCAGCACTGAGGATGGCGCCTTATTCTTACAGACCCTAAAAAAAATCCATCTGAACAAATTTGGATCTACATTATTCAAAACTATATTTAAGCTGACCCTTTGGGCAACAATCTGAACAAATTTGAATCTAACACAGCAATGAGTTGACATTCTTACATATATTTATAAGTAATGTTCAAACACACACAACACACACACCCTTTGTGAATACAAGCTGTATGGACAAGAGTAGTTGAGTAAATTTGGATCTACACTTATCTATTATAGATTGGGAATTGAACATATGGTTTTAATTTCAAGTTGACAATTTCTTGTTTTTCCTCAAAACCCAAAGTGATTTCAATGCTTTCATTATCAAAATCTTTAATTTTGATTTTCCAGTTTTGTGAAATTAGAACCATTGCAATAATGCCCTTGTCAAAAAATCATGAAATTTTAGCACCAATGAATGAAATCAATTTACAGTACATGTATATGGAAATGCCTCCCCATCTTTACCATTTCCTGACTATCTGTGACCTTGTAGGGACTGGGAGATATCAATATGACTTTATGGTTGAACAAACTTGAAGACTCTTTACTTATGGAAGCTTGGTGCAAACTTTGTTTGAAATGCATGCTCACTTCTTTCTTGAGACGTAAGAAAATGTTGATGCAAACAGAAACAGAATCTTTATAAATCTTGGAACTCATATCATGGACCTTTTCTTGGTTCTTGGGGTCATAGGTAAACAACCTAAATGTACACCACATATGAAATGAGTTGAAAAATTACTTAGACTAGTTCTTGATAACATTTCAAAGAATTTTCCTGTATATTCCTATGCAAACTTGAACCCCTATCTGAGGCCCCACTCTTGCCTCTGGGGTCATGGTGTAAACAACAATAACTCTACACTGCATGAGGATGCTTGCATCTTGATTGACAGACAGTGCTGCACAATAAAAAATTGAAACTGTTTTCATTCGTCAAACTTTTACCTCCCTACTGTAGTGTGATAGCAAGGTTATAGGGACCTCAAAACTGCAAAATGTATGGTAATTAGCCCGGTGTCTCACTGTAATCGTGCTTAGTTAAAATGCTCTCAATAAAAACATTTTAAAAAAATCAAAACTCTGCATTATTTGAATTTTTTTGCAGAAAGTTACCGAATATAACATGAAACTTTAGTTCAAATTATATTAGCTGACCCAAGAACGTGATGATCACGTTTTAATGCAAAAAATAATTCTGCCGCAAGGAGTGTTGCACCGGCGTAAATCGATGGAAAGAAAAAATATGCCGATACAGTGGGACGCAGGACCGATCGTGAGAAGCGAGTATAAACTTTTTCTTGACTTGGTCAATGGGATAATGAAAGGTTTGCAAATATTGTAGAAACGTGCATAATGCATTAAAAAGACATTTGAAACTTTCAATTGAATATTTTTTGGGGATTTCCCAATAATATGAAAGTATTTTAAGACATTTTATTATCCTTAATTTTTTATTTTTTTTTTAAATCTTAATGATTTTAACACCCCCAAAATGGTTTGATTTGTGTATATTCTTTGTGCATTAGAACCCATGAAATCCACTTTATTCCTATTATGTCCCTTTGTTTATTGATGTCCTCCAGTTACATGCAGTAATCCTGCAACTGATTTCCAATTATTTCTCAAACAACGCTGTGGTTGTTGTTCATTAATTTTGTTGTTTTACAGGAAAAAAATGTTTATATACTGACTGTAATGAACTCCTCTCGTTAGATGATTTTTTCTTTTCATATTGTTTCCATTTCCAAACACTAGTAGTCGAGTCTAGACGATGAACTATACCAATAACAGAAGGCTTCACAAGGAAATAGTATTTTCTACGTTAGAACTACACATTACACCTCATTTACCTTACGTATCTCCATTTTAAATTACCAATGAACGTAGTTAAATTAATACAGGATCATTGTATTCATGATACAGAATAATGAATAAAGTGCAGTACGTTAGGAAAAAAAAACCAAAATTCACTGAATACACATAACATTGATATTTTTTTTTTTTTCATGGACAATGCAGTAATGCCCTCTATCCATGTTGTCATTATTACTTGGGTTAATACATAGGTCGCCTCAGTGATTTAATTAATTATTGTATGCATATGCAATGAAATTGGTAACAGAAGGAAAGATTTATGTGTCATTGTGTTATGCACCTTAGTAAAAGAAGTACAAAAGAATATTGCAATGACAAATGTCAGGGAATGACCAACACGGACATCAAGTTATCTGGGGGAAAACAAGGCCAGACTTCAAGGGAAGAAACTGACAGGCTGTTTAGGTTATCCATACATAGATCCTCTTTTAAAACACACACTAAATGACCAATTATTGACTAGCTGTTTCCAACATCTGTTGAACTTCCTCATTTATCATCTGAACACACTACTGTCAGCCTGAAGGCTGTTGATGGATCTACTACATGCTTCCTACTAATCTACCCTTGAAAATGTATACAGTGAATTCACATGTAGTGAAAAAAAAAAAAGTACATGGTTCTTAACATAAACATGCCATGAAAGGGAATCATTGGTATTCCTTATACAGTGAGCGTCACTTATTTGATTAGAAATCTATTAAAAGAAGTCCTATTCAATTTAGAATTTTATAGCCTGAGCGTGGGTGCTCATGCGGTACTTCATGTTTATATGTACCTATCCTTTTTACATGCAGCGAGCAAGTGCATCTCATTTTACAAAGGTAAATTTAACACCTGTGTGCACATACGAACGTAATCAGCTAAATCAATAAAAACTACCTGACAAAATGGCTCCGTGTGTTTTTTGTCTTCTGCAGAATAAATTTATCTTGTATGTGCGTAAATAGGATATTTATATGAAAGAGTAGGGGTGTATGCAGAACTTAATATGTCCAAGACACATTTTGTAATTATCTTGGCTCAACACTTTAACAAACAAAGGCCTTAATCAATGTTTTATTTGTTTATTCCTTGGACAGTCTGTGTGTTCTATACCGTCAAGGTTTTGGAGACTATCTTGAGTGAAAACAGGACATGATTCAATAGGGTGGTTTTTGAATTAAAAGTGCAGTGTAATAGTTGATTGACTGGAAGCGCCCATGCTTGACTGGTTTCCTACAATTATTTTAAAAACTGTCATCTGGTCTATGACTGCTGTCCCAGCGACTGTTAGCAAATGTACCAGTTAGTTAGTCACTGCGTACCATGAGGCCGTCATAGCACAAACAAGACACCAAAGCATTGTGACACGAGGGGCTCTAAGAACGGAACAAAGATTGTTTCACCCTCCTTCTTCCGTACAATTCATATTTCTTTTAAGAAAAGCATTTAGAATAAATTTCTAATTAATAATGGAACTCTGAGAAATAGTTTCTGATATACTAATTAATGTTAATTGAGGAAATGATAAGAATCTGAAATACAAGTTAAACCAAAAACAGTATATATTGCAGAGAATTGTTCAAATGTAGTATCAATTTGTAGTCAATATTCAGAATACAATTAACTGGTTTAAAATCTAAAAATAAATCTGTCTATCATTTAATCTGGATCACAGCATTGAGTAATGGTCCAATGACAAAAGCAGATGCAACTTGAATAGGAAAGTATTGTAATCAATTTAAGTCAGCAAAGGAACTGATTCTAAAGCACTACATGGTACACATGAAAATGAAAACATCACACTACTGTTACTAAGTAGTCAGTTAGTCGATGTCATAAGGAAATTCTATTCATTAATTATAATACTAGAAATCCAAATATATTATACCCAATATCCTTCAATTAGCACTTCCTTAACACCTCTTTCACAAAATGATACCAGATAGGTCCAAATCCTTCCCACCACAAACTCAGAACTTGTATATACAAAAGTCTATCCCTACACATGGTATAAAGAATATTTCAGTGTTAGTAAATTAGCAACTTAAAATCAAGGGTGAAACGATTCACCAGGGTACTGATTCTCCACAGTCCAGCATGCTCTGTCAAACTCACTATTCAGAATGTGCTACATGTACTTTTGGTTTCATACAATTTTTCTTTTAAAATGACATCATACTCTAGTGCTTCCCCATTTTCGATTGAGATGTTCAATCTAATTAGCATATATTCATATATAAGGCGGACATAAAAGAAAAACACCCACAACTTCTGTTCATGGTAGAAAGGATAATAGTAAATGATCTCAAGAGATCATANCCCACAACTTCTGTTCATGGTAGAAAGGATACTAGTAAATGATCTCAGAGATCATATGTTTGTTTCCATAAAATGCTGGCTTCTGATCAAGGTGTTGTTCATAAAGTTCAAAGTTAAACTGATATGTACTAAATCTGTTGTGTTCAGCAACTGCAAGGATGTACTCTTTCATTTCAAACGTATCAAATCAAAAATTGAAAGAGGAAAAAAATCCAGCAAAATATTGACACNCAACTGCAAGGATGTACTCTTTCATTTCAAAGTTAACGTATCAAATCAAAAATTGAAAGAAGAAAAAAATCCAGCAAAATATTGACATATGTACTACCAATTAAGGTGGGTGTTAATTACTGTGTTATTTCATCCCTTTAAGATACACACATTCTCTCTCCATAACATATAACTTACTTCTTAAATACAAGATGTCTAGAGGGCTTCCTCCTACAAAGAAAATAAGCTATAGAGAACATTTTATCAAAATGAACTTCAAATATTACGGTTTTAAAAAAAATTATAAAACTTACATGCAAGTTAGACNTATCAAAATGAACTTCAAATATTACGGTTTTTAAAAAAATTATAAAACTTACATGTAAGTTAGAGATTTTTATTATTTGAGCATTCAAAATCTCCAGACTTAAGTCCAAATTTCAATTTAAGATTCTTTCTAGATATATATATAGACCCAATATGCCTTATGGCATAAATTCAACAATTAATTTCAATCATTCATTTCATCTAATTAGAATTCAATCTTTCCATCAGAAAACATCACAACGTGTTGTAGCCTCACAAAGGTATATTTCATTGATCTTTTAATTTAAAATACACAAAGTCAATGATCTATGTATGGAGTCAGTATACTATTTTCATTATACTGTATGCATAGTTACTGTAAAATTTGCTACATGTATTATTTCAGCAACGAGCACTGTTGACTGGATTATAGTGTAGCTCTAACCAATTTTTATCAAAATTCAACAAACACTTGATTTGCAGACCTGCTATTACATCATGACATTGAAAATGTTTTCAACGGTTCACATATAACCCTATTGATTTTCGTCTGATAAATAAGCCCACCTGTGCTGTGATCCCGGGAATTCTGTCCAAGGAACATTGCCGTTAGTAATTGAGGATATGTGGACTGCAAGGCAAAACACAGGTTCTGGAAAGGAAAGTTCGGCTTCTGTTGGATAATTTCCAACAGTTTCCCGACCTTTTCATCGCCTCTGTGATGTTTGTTTATTTCCAATATGTCATCGGTCACAAGCACTTGGGCGGCCTGTAAAAACGGGTAAAGTCGTTCCACTTCGACCGTATTCAGGAATTTTTCGTGATGAAGTTTCAAAAGTTCCTTGTGTCTTTCCTCCATGCTGTGTGTCAGAGGACATAATATAGATCACAAGCCATTAAAATCTCTGTTGACATTACGAGTTGAAACGCTCCACTTCGGTTTCAGCCATGTTTAATCTAACAATGCTATTTCAAGCAGCTGATCGGAGAACCCGCCGTAGTTTCGTATTTAGAAAAAATAAGGGGGGGGGGGGGTGTTGGTATCAAATTTTCCAACAATGTGATAAATCTATCTGTTGGATTATGTTTAATAAAAATATCTATTTGACAAGAGTGATTCCAGATTTATCTAGCGATGCCAGCCTGTATCTCCGATGAATCAGACATATATGGAAAGCCATAGTGACATTCAATCCAACAAAAACAGTTCCCATTTGAGAGCATTGTCGGAAACCCACGGTCGGTTGCAATTCATCGTGGGTTTCCGACAAGGACTTGAGAGTATTCATGTCGTTTAATGATTGAGTATAAGCATAATGTCGTATAATATAAACAATTTTCGATATATAATATTAACAAGAGGCGCACGGGCTTCACCTGCATCGGTATCATTGTTCATAAAGGACGTCTCATATTTTGCATTTACGCCTGAATATGAAATCCATTGTTCACATGTTATCATCTTTCGAAACTTGAATTTTAGATGGAAACCATATAGCTACTTTAATGTCCAGTGTGCTTGATCTTTGGCCTTTTAATCCCAAATTCAATAGAGAACATCTTCATCCCATGGTTTGTCCATAATAACCATATTGCTACTTTGATGTCCAGTGACCTTTTGATCCCAACATGACTTAAGTCAATATGCATGATATGGCAACTCTGGGTAGAATGGAAAATGCTCTAGATCCCGGAAACCATATTGCTATTCTATTGATGTCCAGTGCACTTGACCTTTGACACACACACAACTTTGTTGCCGAAGGTATAATTATGATAAAAGGCTCCCTATTTACATATTTAAACACTGCGTAACGGCCCCGTCCTGGGGTCAGAACCCCTACTCCGGATCCGGGTCGCGGGATCACCAAATTCAAGTTTACAATTTTGGTAGAGGCCTTAATTCCTGCTACAGATACATTACTGTGCATTTGGTTTCTCTTAAACATGTGCAATTGTAGATAAGATTTTTTTCAAAATGGTAACTTTTTGTCCCACCCCAGGGGTAAACAAGCGTCTTTGAAATTTACAATTTATGTGCCCCTTGTCCCAAAGATGCTTCATACCAAATTTGAAAAGAATTGGAATCATAGTGATCAAGAAGAAGAAAATATTCGATTGTTAACACATTTCATCACAGTAAAATATTCGATTGTTTAACAACACATTTCATCATAGTGATGAAATGTGTTTAACAATCGAATATTTTCTTCTTCTTCTTGATCTCTATGATTCCACCCTAATACCAATTAAAACCCCTCCCCTTACGATCATGAAATTTACAATTATAATAGAATACTCCCTTCTCATTCCAAATATCCATTTAGTTTCAAATAAATATCAACAGCATTTAAAGAAGATATTTTTCAATTGTTTTTACATATAAACACTATGTACCAATGTTTATTTCATTGATCCAAACATATGATGCATTTATTTAAAAAAGTATATATATGTATATCGAGTCAGGTTTAGAAAGGGATCAGAAGTGACTATATTTTGTGGCGGAAGGATTGATCAAACATCTGCTAGATTTTACAGTTTCTTTTTAGATTTTGTAACTTTTAAGACTTGAAATTAATTCAAATGTAATAACTATATCCGTCTTGAGCTACCTTAATTTGGTTATTGTACATGCATTTTCCCAACAGAACAGCCATGCATTCTTAAAAATGTTTTTATATCAAGCAACCCAATATTATATGAAAATTCATTATTTTTGCCAATAATTCAGAAAAAATTGATCTATATTCTTCCTTTCCATTTACAACACGCCATATAATTCAATAATAAACACCATATGCAAGCCCAATTTCTCTTTCATATGTTTTTAGTTTCATGATTTCATGATGAGAAACGTAGGTCTCTAATTTTGAAATATACTTCCGGGGGGGGGGGGGGGGGGGGGGGGGGGGGGGCATTACAATGCACAAAAACTCAGGAGCAAACCACTTTAAACATTTTATTTTCAAATAGATCTAATCCAGGGGTGTATACGAATTGTCGATTCTGACTTTAAAGTATATAACTAATATATATTCATGGATCCAGCAGTAGTCTTAACAAAATGAAAACACCATTCATTTCATGTTCATTTTGATTGACAAATTACGTTTTAAACAAATTTAAATCATATAATCGCACGCACTAGCTGCAATAATGTAATTCTCTCCTTTTTAATTTTTGAGGAGAAAACTTCAGAAATAAAAAAACAAAAAAAAAACGGAGAAGGCTACAGTATTGCAACTAACACGCACAGAGAGAGAGAGAGAGAGAGAGAGAGAGAGAGAGAGAGAGAGAGAGAGAGAGAGAGAGAGAGAGAGAGAGAGAGAGAGAGAGAGAGAGAGAGAGAGAGAGAGAGAGAGAGAGAGAGAGAGAGAGAGAGAGAGAGAGAGAGAGAGAGAGAGAGAGAGAGAGAGAGAGTCATTCCCTTTGAAGTCGTTTGATAGCGATGTCGACACGTTTTAGTAATTGATATACATCGTTTAAATAACACACCTTGCAGGTATCATATCAATACCAAAATCTGTTTACATCGTTTGCAAAACGACTTAAAGGGGGATTTTAAAGATGATTTATAAATTTATTAATTTTTAAAAATTATTTTCCATAATCCGGAAGACAAGCGCGTCCTGCAGAGACCTTTTGAACTTAGAAATACAGATGTGATCAATCTGATTTTCAGTGACGTGTATTCTCTTATGAGCGACGATGCTGAGGTTGTTGAGTCCACAGAGGTCCGCATATTTTTCCCCATTCTCATTCATCTCTCCAAAAGCATGCTGTCCCGTTACTTCTTCGTAGCCTCTGTTGTCTGAACCAACCTTTGCATTGAAATCTCCCATAAGGGTTGATGACTCTTCTTAAATTTGTCCAGGACTGCTTGTAACCTGTTGTAGAACTTGTCTTTGGATTCTTCATCATGATCATTGGTGGATGCGTAGCAATGGATGTTCTTCGTTTTGGTCCAGGGGCTAGCTAGCCATTATGCGCTTCCCAGCCAGTAAGTGCCTTCTGTGCTGTGCCTGAAAGCATGATTGCCACGACTTCTGTATGTGCTGCATTTCCATCTTCGTGTCCTGAACAAGAGTTCTCCTGAAGTCAACCTTGTTTGTCCGGCTTGTAGCCATCTTACCTCACTTAATCCAAGCAGGATAAAGTTGTATCGGCACATCTCTGCTGACACGTGAACTGCTTTTCCTGCCTCGTACATGGTCTTGGTATTCCATGTACCGATGGTGATGGTTGTCCTGGTTGACAGAAGGGATGTTAACACTGAAGCTTTCTTCCTGTTTTGGCCCCAGCACGTCATACTTCCTGCTTGGAGAGAATGTCTGCTACCCGATCCCATTCACATAGTTCTTTGTGAATAAAATATTGTTAAATTAAATACTTCCTGCAGGAGCAAANTGAATAAAATATTGTTTAAATTAAATACTTCCTGCAGGAGCAAGCCCATCCTCTCCCAGCACTGGAGTTTCTTGGGTAGTTGTTAATGCTTCTGTAGCGGGTTTTTTTCGGATGAGGGTGCTGATCCCACGCCCAACCTTCTCAGAAGGTCTGAGCTTCTTGTTCGGAGTTTTCCTTCTCCTAGATGCATGGTTGCATTTGCCCTGCTCATGAGGCCATCTTCAAGATTACTCCCTTAGTCATTGATTTTCTCAAGTCAATCACAAAGCAGTGATATAATGATGTTATTTTCCCTTAGCATATGACAAGGATTGTAGGCACCTGGACATATCTACACATCGGTGGACTATGTATGTCATGCATTTATGGGCCTAGTCTCCTCCAAGACCTTGTGGTTCTGCTTGGGACCGTAAGGTACCCAATTTCCGTCTGCTACCTCCAGGATGGTCCCATATCTGGGCCACATAGGTCAACTGTGGAGAGGCTGGGAAGACACTCTGCTCCCTTTTCATTGCAAGCTGCTACCCAGGGGTGGAGCTGAAAGCTTGATTGACAAGGACAGACAACACACACACTTTACGCATCACACAGTCATTTCAGCAGATGCTGCAACAGACCATCATCTGTTGACTGCAAAATTCAAACTTAAGTTAATGAGGACTGACAAGCAATCAGCAGGCAGGATTAAGTACAACCTGAATATACTGAAAAACCAACAAACCCATGCAGTATACACATTGACCCTGAAAAACAGATTATGCTTACTGAAGACACCGATGCCCATGAACTTTGGCAAGGAACAAGAAATGCCTTTGCAGAAACAAGCAAGGAAGTGTCCGGGCCAACGAAACACAAATACAAAGACTGGATCTCTGGTAACACCCCTAGAAAATCCTAGCGTGAAATTTCCAGAAAGAAGTTGTCAATTCCTGGCTGACAAGAGCAAGCAAAGCGGCAGGTTAAGCAGAGTACACTAAAGCCCACAGGGAAGTGAAGAGGAGCGTGAAGAAGGACAAACGAGATATTAACATTGAGAGCCTTGCAGAGGAAGCAGAACAAGCAGTCTACAATGGGAACATGAAGGAGCTCTGTGCTGCGACCAAGAAACTCGCTGGAAAGTACACCAAACCAGAACGACCAGTCAAAGACAAGCAAGGGCAGAACATCACATGCAGACACTGAAAAACAGCTGGAAAGACGGGCAGAACAGTTTGAGGAGTTTCTCAATAGACCAGTACCAGAGAACCCTCCAAATATTACAGAAACTGAGATAGATCTAGAGATAAACTGTGACCTCGTAACAAAGGAAGAGACCATTCGTGCCATTAAGAGGCTGAAGAATGGCAAGGTAGCTGGCCCAGATGGAATCCCAGCAGAAGCCCTCAAGGTTGGTGTAGGAAATCACAGCCAATATGCTGCTATCACTTTTTGAGAGGACCTGGGA
>CAJDSM010020074.1:0-37328 GCA_903981925.1 Ostrea lurida
GACAAGCTTGAATCTACATTATCCATAAATTCTTGCACAATAAAATGCCAATTGCAACTGTTTTTATTACTCTGAAAAGGAAAATCGTGCTACCAAGAAAATTGAATCCTTGAACAGGAGTAAGATTACATGATATTAGTATGGATATTGTGGCCATGTGATGATTTGGAATATCGAAACCATTATAATTATTTCATCTTGCAATTCCATTGCAATTTTAATATTTAGTGAAGATCTTCCTGCGTTACCTTGGGTAACTTCTCGTTACACTTGAGCACTCGAGAACTCTATGAGATAGTTGTAAGTCAAGCACTAAAATAGCATCATTTGTGAAAGTGGAGGGGTCAGGGGTGAATAAAGAAAATGTTAAATTGCCTTAATATTTATTTGACTTTTCATTGGTTGACCTTTGGCTAACCGCAAAGGGACATATCGAGGCAAGTGTTGATACGTGCATTCATGTGTATATGTCTTGGTAAAAATTTAAATTTCTATTCTGGTCTACCCTGGTCCTTTAGGGAGGATGCATGCATGTTAGTATATTTACACAAGATGATGAATTTCGATGCTTGCATAAAATATTAGCATGACATGTTGTAGCTTGCGATTCCTGAGAAGAAACCTATCAGATTTCCCCAGTATATTCACTAGTAAAACTTGAATTTCTTTTATGGTCTAGCTGCTCTGGACCAGGGAGGATTGATATATTTGCATGCATTATAATATATTCCAAAGTTTTTAATATATTTACAAATTGTGGTAGAAGCCATTTCCTCCTGAATGTTTGCTGCATTTGTAAACAGTGCATGCATGAATCTTGATAAATATAGTAAATCTATTTCAACAGCTGAGAATTCCAACAGAAGAGAAAGTAGAATGTAAATTTTGCATCTCATGAATTATTCAGGCATGAAGCATCACCATTCATATTCCCATGTATTTTCAAAGTTCTTTTTCTGATTGAGATATCCAATTGTAGTTTCAGTTGTAGTTTTATATTATTCCAAGGTAAATCTTTGAACTACATGTAATTGATGTCTTTAATTGTGGTCCTGCCTTGGAGGGACTGGAGGGGGGCATTATATTTTATTTTCCCTCGGACTAGAATGTCGCATTTTCATTGGTTTAATTGCGCCCGTGACCTCCGCCCAAATCTCTATGTACGGCAGGCAAATTTCTATGTACGCAATATGGCGGATTCGTAATCCAATTTACGTGTTTCTGTTTTTATACCTTATCCCTGTCGAGGGCCTCGTCTGAAATTTAAATTTGGAGTGACGGCCCTTTGCATGACGTCATGTATGATGTTGTGCCTGCATCTAGTGTAAACAGTGAGATTCAGTCAAACCTCCGGGATCGGGAGGAGACAGTTAGCCCTTATTGTTTGTTTTGTATTTTTACAAGAGCGCATCGAAGAATACATGTAGTTTTAACAGTGAGAGCGACAGTTTATCAGAGTTTGACACGATAAAATTGGACGAAATTCGGGCAGTTTTACATGAACGAGCGACGAGAGGACACAAGGTCAAAACTAAGAACACAGTGAACGATGTTTTATTCTTTGACAGGATTATACCTATCACAAAATATACTTTTGAAGTGTTTATTAAATTATTTTGGAAGTCTGTATCCTTTATTTTCCTTTTTATATAACATGACATGATTTGTACCGCGGGGGGGGGGGTGGGGGGGGTGGGTGGGGGGTGGTGGGTGGGGGGTCTCTATGGCCAAATATAGGGTACAGACGTGTACCGCTGATATTTTCACCAACACACATATCCCTCATTAATATATCCATAGTGCATCCCATTGATATTTCTTTACTCGTCAGAAAGTAACCCATTCCAGCGATAGATGTATAACCAAAAATATAGCTAGACCCAACGGCAACAACACCCCCCCTCGGGGAAGGGGTGATTTGTATTCATATCTTCAAATGCTTTCAATCATATGGTCCTCGAGAAATAAATCACTTATTAGGTTGTTACTGATGCCACGGCTATATGTTGGGTTGCTCAATCTCATAGACGGCTCGGCTTCGCCTCGCCGTCCATGAGATTGATCAACCCAACATATAGCCGTAGACAGTCAGTACAAACCTAATAAGTAATAATATTCCTTCCAATATAATGAAACCCTCATTCAAGATGGTCCAGTGATTCTTGGGAAGATATTTAAACACCCACCTAATTTTTACCATTTCTCAATTGTCTCCCTTTTGCAAGGGGTATAACCTATTATTTGAACAAACTTGAATTTCTCTCACTCAAGGTCAATTTATGCCAGGTTCAGATGAAAATTTAGTCTAAATAAATGGTTCTCAAAAAGTTGAAATGTGATGTTTAAAAAGTCTTAAGTTCATGGTCCAGGTGAGCTGAAAATATTATTTAAAAATTGAAGTGATATTTAAATTTGTATGTATTTGTGTCTTGTATATTCACACAATATGGTTAGCATATCCTTTTAAGAGTACTTAGTACTTAGTAAGTATACGCTGAGTTGTTATCAGAGCCTTTTTATGTCCGTCGGTGGTTTCAAACTGGCTTGTGTCACTTGTCCGTTGAGGGTTCCCTTCCGATTTTACGTGTATTGCGGTCACTATCTAGTGATGTAACTCAGTATCCACTTGACTACTTCTCAAGTGTATTTAGCTATAATAAGCTTACATCTCATTGTATATCGGATCATTGTTAAATGTGTTTTTGATTGATACTTTACTTACAAACAAAGTACTTCAAAAGCTTGTTCGTCATAAGTTCTTATCAAATAATGAAGGATGGAAAGCTCTGAAAAACAAAATGGTCAATAATTTGTTGTTTCTTGTTCAAAACATGTGGGGACTAAATGGGGTGAATCTTCAGAAAAGACTGCAAAAACCAAGCTCCATGTCACAGCAGGTGTGGCACAATAAACATCCCTCCCTGCTCATAGTCCATAAGCACCAAGCATATAGGCCTAAAATTTGCAGCCCTTTTACCTACAATGGTGACCTCTCGATATGAATGAAAAATTCTCACGCAGGATTTTTAACAATATACAATCAACATTATATTGCCATACATATTTGATATGAAGATAGATTCCATTCCATGAATAATGCTATCGATAAAATATGGTGAAAAGTACTTTTGTAGAATTCCATATCATGTACACAAAGACCTATTTATTCTTTGTTGTTTAAATTGAGGTATTTGATAAGAAATGTATTTTGAACTTGGAAGTTGAAAAAAAAATGTGTAAGCTTTGTCCTTTTATCTCATGTGGGGGATAATTTGATGTTTTTAGATTATTGAAATTGCTTTCTATTTTAAGACCTGAACCAAAGATGATATAAGGGGCAAAATTTACTGGTGCAATTTTGATAAGGAATTTGGACTGCTTTAATATCAAGAGAGGCTGCATCAGTTTGATGTATATTATCAGAGGGTCAAGTTCTTAATCCTTGGTTGGTCAGTCCTGTGAAAGGATAAGGCTGGTAAATATGATGCGATTAATCTCCATTGCAACAGATATTACCATGTGTATTAGCCTAATATTCACCCCATGCAACAAATTCGAAGACCCATGCAATTTATTTTGGAATAAAGCAGTGGTCTATTTCATGTTCAGATTAGTTTCATTCAGTTTTTATAAGTCAGTAACCAATCAGCTTATGAAGGTCATATGCAGGCCATTCAAGCATCATATGCAGGCCATCCAAGCATCTTCCAATATGTTCAACGAGTTCTTGACAACAAGAGATCATTTGGTCAGACTGTTTGAACAAGAATACCTGTTTTATCAGCTGATTATTAACCCAATTTGTCTTCTTACAAGTATGGCATCTTTTAAAACTTAGGATGATGATAATCTTCTATTGACCCGTGGGGGTCCAGGTTAGAATAGGTCCCCAGCATTCCCTTGGGTGTCATAAGAGGCTACTAAATAAGGGCGGTCATTTGGATGAGACCGGAAAAACCGAGGCCCCATGTCACAGCAGGTGTGGCATGAAAAAGATCCCTCCCTGCTTAAAGGCCTTGAGTGCTGAGCATAGGCCTAAATATTGCAGCCCTTCACCGGCAATGGTGACGTCTCCATATGAGTGAAATATTCTTGAGTGGGACGTAAAACAAGAATCAATCAATATTTAATCCTATGATTTTCATATTAAGTCTAAATGGAAATTTGTTTTTAAATATATATGGGGAGGGGTAAATTTTTTAACTTTTCAACATTGCAAAAAATTTACAAGTTCCATATTTTTTTTTTTATTTAGGAATTTTATAGTTGTACCAGAATAGGGAAGTTTATTTATCAGAGATTGCATGCTATATATTATTCTGTTTGTATATGAACTGTTACATAAGATTAATCAAGTATGTGTACTAGTCTTCTATCAGATAGGACCACATAGGAGGCATTGGTAGGCTAAGCTTGAACAACAGATGCACTGGTTTATTGGTAAATAATAAATTTGTGAATATTGTATATGATAGTTTAAGAGAGGAACAAGAGATCATATAGATTGTTCAACTACTTGCAGCTTACAGATTTGAATCGATGGCAATTGAGCCAACCTTAAAGTGGCTTAGATTGCTTCAGAAGCTTAATCAAACATTCTAGTTTTAAGTCTCGCAAAGATTTATAGATGCAACAGGTACCCAAAATAACTGAAAACCTTTAATTGGGCTGGGTTTGGTTTCATTATTCCGGATTTCAGTTCAGATTCCGTGTTTTATTATTTAAGAAACAAGATGGCATCAAAATCTAAATTTCACTTGATTTAAAGTTACTTTACATCATTGTGGACAAAATAGACACATTTAGAATACTAGTAAGTCTTAATTAGCATCAATGACGAGACACTTCTATTGAAAGTATGGAATGGAAACAAGTAGAGGTGGCAATGTTGTTTCTATAGTATGGATGTCATAAGTCTAAACCAGAGTCTGTATCTGCTATTTAATATATTGTAACAAAATACAAATATAGGGTTTTGACCCAAACTGAAATACCCGAACCCGAATAAAAAAATCTTGAACCGACCCGACCCGAAAATTTTTTGAATCATGACAGCCTTACTAATTAAGATACTGAGGCAGTTAAATTTTGATTGAACAATGTCCCAAACAAATAATAAATTATGGGTTTGATGCAGTTGTTACACAGAATTGGGTGATATCCTAAAGACTATTAATGTCAATGGATATTATATTATAGACTGCATATATCAATAGATATTCACTGGATTAGGTGATATGTCTTTATATATTCACAGGATTAGGTTATGTCATATAGAATGTCAATGGATATTCACTGGATTAGGTGATATCTTACAGAATGTCATTGGATATTCACAGGATTAGGTGATATCATACAAAATGTCAATGGATATTCACTGGATTAGGTGATATCTTACAGAATGTTATTGGATATTCAGAGGATTAGGTAATATCATACAGAATGTCAATGGATTCACAGGATTTTGTGATGTCTTTATTAATAAGAATGTCTTTGGATATTCACAGAATTAGATGATATCATACAAAATGTCAATCATGGATATTCACATGATAGGTGATATACAGAATATCCATGGATATCCACAGAATTAGGTGACATCATAAAGAATGCCAATGGATATTCACAGGATTAGGTGATATCTTACAGAATGTTATTGGATATTCACAGAATTAGGTGATATATCTTACAGAATATCATTGGATATTCTCAAATTAGGTGATATATCTTACAGAATGTCATTGGATATTCCCAGGATTAGGTGATATCATACAAAATGTCAATGGATATTCACATGATAGGTGATAATACAGAATATCCATGGATATCCACAGAATTAGGTGACATCAATAAGAATGCCAATGGATATTCACAGGATTAGGTGATATCTTACAGAATGTTATTGGATATTCCACAGAATTAGTGATATATCTTACAGAATGTCATTGGATATTCTCAGAATAGGTGATATATCTTACAGAATGTCATTGGATATTCACAGGATTAGGTGATATCATACAAAATGTCAATGGATATTCACAGGATTAGTGATATCATACAAATGTCAATGGATTTCACATGATAGGTGATATACAGAATATCCATGGATATTGACAGAATTCTGTGATATCATACAGAATGTCAATGGATATTCACAGGATTCGG
Organism: Ostrea lurida; assembly: GCA_903981925.1. NCBI lineage: Eukaryota > Metazoa > Mollusca > Bivalvia > Ostreida > Ostreidae > Ostrea > Ostrea lurida. Next base: position 6,166 of record CAJDSM010020074.1, read on the forward strand.
CAATATCAGGATTAAAGGTGATATCTCAAAGAATGTCATTGGATATTCACAGGATTAGATCTAGGAGATATCATACAAGATTCACAGGATTAGGCAATATCAGAATAAGGTTATAATCCTAAAGAATGTCAATGGATATTCATAGGATTAGGCAATATCATACAGAATGCTAAGGTATATTCACAGGATTAGGTGATATAATGTCATTGGCACAGGATTAGTTTGGTCTATAAATTTGATTGGAGATCCCAAATAAGCAGCAATTACTGTGATGAACCAGAAAACAAGTGTTATTAAATGTTGATAGACTGAATAATCATTCATAGTGGTATATTATGGGAACCTTTTATGCTGTAGTTGAAAATGAGTCATTCATAATGTTTCATGTAGATCAATCTAAAAACTGTAGGTGCAGAGACCAAGTTGCCCAAGAATATCTAGAGCATTGTGTATATAATTTGTGTATAGCTTTACATTTACCAATTGTATAGAGTACAAGATATATAAATGGACATGTGTTGTATATGCAAACTTTGTGACTCAGACTAATAAGTCCAGGGCACTATTCCTGCCATGATACATCCATTTAAGAAGTTTGTTATTGCATGTTTACTCATGTAGCGACACCCAGAGGGTCACATAAATAATAAATATTGACTATGCATCCCGTGTAATTATATCTCAGGGCTGTTTGTTGCATGCCTCGATGAATCTACTTTCTACTTCCATTCTGACTTCTTGTTGTGGGTCTAAGTGTGCGAAAGATGCATTAATATATTGTTGATTGTTTTAGAACTTTGAATGCTAGATGTATTATTCAATGATGCATGAAAAAAAATGAATTTACTTGTAAATCAAAAGATATTTTTTCAAGCATTGAAAAAAATATCCAATGAGAGAATGTTGTCTCTTCACTGTGTATGGATGGGAAAGGTTTGTGCAAATTTGTGTGCAAGATCTTGAATCATGACTGTCATATTTGAGTAAGATTACATGTGCATATTTTCATCTGTGTGTGTAATTATGTTATTTCTGCATAAACAATTTCCATATAGGTTACAAGGTAGAGTCATCTCATTGTATTGTCTGTAAAAACAAGATGCCATCATAAATCTATGTCAAATCTGGACACTTTGGGTATTGTTTATAAAATTTTATACCCCCAAGTATCATTTGAGATAAAGGGGTTTCTTTCTTCGCTAATTTTCACAGTGAAGAAGTAGATCATTAGCTTGCTGTAGGGCCACCCAGATGAAATATACAACACAGCTGCTAATCTACCTCACCCCACCCTCCTCAGATTGAACAGAAGGGAGTAGAGCTATCAGTCTCAATTGTGGTGTATCGGGGTCACTTGCCTTTCCCTGTATGCTTGATTGCTGTGCTGTAGTGCTTTATCATTCTACTGGAGCAGTAGACCGGAACCAAAGTGTCAAACCCAGTCCTGTCAGTATTAACACATTAGCATTCCTGGTCACTCTCATAGGCTAGTTTGGATTTTCCCAGGGATCAAGAATACTGTGTGAAAACAACCTTTTTTGAGAGAGATTTATTTAATTGTGTGTTGTGACTTCTAATTTTTTGGTGTGTCATTTTGGCGGATACAAAATTTGTTACCTGGCTATTTACACTACAGACCTTCGGTTATAAATACCTACTCATCTAAACACATGACATAGGTAAGCAAGAGTGGAGGTGTTTGTCAACTTTGTGTCATCAAGTCAGTATCTCATTGCCTTATCTGTTACTTTTTCGTAATATTTGGTAGTCTTTTTAAATTTTGTATTTGAAAACTTCTTGAATATGGAGTGAAGTGGCCTACTTTTGTGTCACATGGTTGACCGATGTGGTGTTGGATTAAAAGAACCTATGACCAGAGAAACTAGATTTTAAAATGCACACATACAGATCTGGCATTTATGGTGAATTGCTGCAGAACAATTGAATTCTGTGTACCATTTATATGTAACTTAGTTGATTTTACATATAAACCCCTTTTATTCAGATGTGCAAAACTTTGAAAAAAAAAAAAATAAAAGCTCATTTTTGCAATGAAATCAGAGTTTAGTTAATTCATTTTGTTTAGTTTAATACCAGATGTACATATATCCATGTCTTTGAAAAGAGTTTTACCTCCCACTAAGATTTTCTAGTAAATTAAACCTTGCAGTGGTTTAAATTATATATCTCATGCAATTTGTGTATTATGGTATGAATGTGTGGGAATTCAAGAAAAATAAGGGATTGGTAAATATACTGGCAGAGATGACATTACTCCAGTAATCTTGTAATTTTGACAGCTCTAATATAGATTGACTTGTGACACATATATAAGTTTCAATGTATGGGACGTGGGGTTATGCCCCTTGAATCTTGAATAACTATATTATGAATTTTGTAATATATGCATATGATTCCCTTTTCTACTTGAAAAGTGGTGATATATAGTTTTTGGTTACAAATTTTCAATGTATTTATTCATTTGTCTTAAACATTATCTTAGCTGAAATGTTGATGAACCTTTGCATAAAACAAGGTCACTACTTTGGATTAATTTATACCAAGAAAATATTCTGTTACAGATCATCTGCAATCAAAAGGTCTTCTTTAAAATGCAATTTTATGTTAATTACTTTTGTATGGCTAAGTTACACAGTAATCAAGGACTGGATGGTTTGCAATTTGATGATCAGAGTTTCGAAGGTAATCAGCTGTTTCAGGGTTATCTTTTGGTTTGGAGATTATGACAACATAATTACTGTTATGCTGCCTATATCTATAGAAGTATTGTTTTGTAGTAAGTTGTCCTACTTCAAAGAATCTCATTAGCTTTATCATATTGCATTGAAATCCCATCATTCTGGATTGTATGCCAAGGACATCCATTCTATAGAAAGTAAGGTACTAGCTAACAAGGTCAGGATTATGAAGGTTCTGCATGCTCTGAAGATTGATTTTGTAACATGCTTCAAAAATACTTGATAATATAAACATGAATACAATGCAATTTTTCGAGGACCAATACGTGCAGTATCAATTTGGACTGTGAATAAATATTCCAACGATCAGAGTTTGGAATATGTTTTACCTGTGTTGTGGATATTTTGGTCTTTATTCCCATTTATGTAGTGTTTGTTCATACTTTAAGCCTTTATCAAATGATCCATAAAATCTGAAAAAAGGGTTTTTGATCTAATGTGTATGCAAAGTGCAAAGGAAGTGAACTGGGCCATTCATTGATTTGTGGAGGTGAAGGTGTGTTTTCTACCTGGGACTTTGATGTATTATTGATGAGATGTCTTCCTGTGTAGACAAGGCTGTTGTTTACTTTTCTCCAAGACAAGTTGAATGTAGTGTTGTTTCTTCTCTCTGTGTCATCCGTAATGGCTGACTGGAGGCTGCAGGCTAGTAATGGTAGCCGGGCCAGAGTGATGGACACCAGCGGTCACTCATCCATTGATAGCGTGTTTGGCAAAGGTAATTCTGGTGCAGGTAAATCAGGTAGCTCTTCACAGGTGGACAGATTTCTGTCTGTGAAAGTAAATCTTGAGGTAGATAGAAGTTTTTACTGGCCTGGGAAACCATGATAATGGTATAAAAGTTATAGAAACTCGTACATGTAGAGCAAAGGTAAGTGGCTTTGTTGGAGACCTTTTGTACTGAATTTAAAATAGATTTTAATGAGTAGGATCAAAAAGCCATAAATTAAACATCCAGGTCTATGGTTTATGTTGTATGGACTGGATGAACTTGTTGTAATTGTCTAAAATGAAATGACTGTACCTTAGAGAAAAATCAAGCTGGGTTTTCTAGCTGTGATTTTCTTTGTGCTTTTAAGGTCAGGAATTGCAAATCCAAGAACAAAATTGTTGGATGACAAAAAAGATTTTTTTTTTCAATTGTCATCATGACTGACATCTTTTATAGTCTTGATTTTTGTATGTCTTCTATGATTTGTTTTGTCTGAAAATGCAAGTTAACCTTTTGTAAACAATAGTATTATTGTACCTGGTGATAAATGAAGGTACATGTTTATCATTGATCAATGCTCTGTTACTGTCAGTTATTGTGCATCCAGCAAGATAGATCTCTGATGGTAATAAATATTGGCCCTTGAGAGTCGATATTAGCTGTATTCATCTGTGTTTCTAGTGTTATTTGGTATCTAATTGGATGTTTGTTGGCAAGTTTTTCTGTAAGTAAAAAAAAAACCCCACACATATACAAGCTGGTCACAGTGTATTGCAACCAATGCCTTTATTGTACAACTTCATCAAAGATTACATTAGCCTTTCATCTTTGGCTGAATTACTTTCTCCCTACTGCAACACCTGCTGTCAAAGTTCTCCTATACTGCAGCAGGTGGCTTGTGTACAAGTTTTGCAGTGATATTCAACCTTAAGTTCATTTTCTACATTCTTTCATCTATGATATTTCTTACATTTTCACAAAGTGCAGCTTTTGTTGGAAATGGAAAAGGATGCAGTGTTATCAAAAGGTGATGCACAGAGTTAGTTGCACAGTATTTGGTTCCTTGTGTTTTTGCAGGAAAAAGGGGATTTTTCTTCAAAGTTCAAATTGAAATTGGTCCATGATACTTTCAGTAGCACCCTTAAAAATTTGGTTTACTTTTATATTTCCTGAATTTATCAATATGAAACAAGTTTTAGATGTATATTATTTATTATGCTTGTTATTTGCACATTTAATGATCATATTATCCAATGTATACATTTATTTTTTGCAGATTCCCAGTCTTTGTCCCTAACATCTGATTCAGAAGAGGACATTTTGAGCAGCACATCCCATTCTGGTAAGTTGATGTTTTGTATTTCTCATTTCCTTCATAGAATGTAACAACATTAAGATGTCATGGCTGTTTTTGGAGATGTCAGGCTATAAAGAATAGTTTGTGTAGCAGATGTTACCACTGGTGTTACTGCACAGTATTTTTGTTCTTTCTGGCTTTTTTTAACCCTCCCCTCTATAAACAAAGTTTAGGATGTGTGCAGCCTTGTTTATCTGCTTTGTCATCTTGAAGTCATAACATCTTACAAAAGTTGATTACTAATGTCATGATTGTGAACATACTCAACATCCTTCAAACTGAGTCTTGCAGTGACAGAACGAGAAAGTGCAGTATCAGCAGCATTTGGCCCAAGAGTACCTTATTTATATAAGTCTCTCTGTTTTAAATATTTCCCTAAATCATGGTTCAGTTTTCATTAGGCTTGGTGTTACCCTTACCTCTGTTCAAACCAATTTCAAATGTACTGGGACCTTAATTTTGGGGATGGGGGTTGTGATTGAGGGGGGGGGGGGTAAGGAAAAGTATAAATAGTCACTTCACATCACCCTCCCTCCTTCACAGAATTCACTTGAGGGGGTAAAATATGAAACATGTGAAAAATACATGTATATATGCCTTTGACTGTATTAATGGGATAACTGGCAAAACTTGCCAGATACCAGCTAGCGCACAAGTTTGGTCAGTATTTTTCTGCAGGCATCAGGAGTGGCACTGTGTCATGGCTAAGGACTTTGACCCCAGACAGAAGCAATAAGCTTGAATCCATGACAAGGAAATGATGGATGTGTTATGCCCTATATTGGGATTATGATCAAATTGACGAATCATTTATAGGCTAGATTGCACTGTATATAATGCGTAATTGATTACTGACAATGGGCATGTCTTTCACACTTCATGGAGATATTTTTTGTATATCAATATTAAATTGTGTGAATATGAAGTAGTGACAGAATGGATGTAAACACATTATTTTTAGCTTCAGAAATTTTTCTCAAGTATTTAAAGTACTATTACATTGAAGTAAATCTGCCTTACTAAACACTATGATCATGAAGTGTTAATCGGAAGTCAGCAGTGCTGAAAATCCTTCTACAACAAAAAAGAAGAAAAAGGGGATTAATTTAATAACACTTGGAATATTGCATGATTAATTCAATAACTCCGAGGCTCTTATATGATCTTTTCCCAATGAACTCCCTGGAGACCCTCTTGTTTTAATGTGGGTTAATTGTGTTCATGATACAATCACCATTATCCAGCTTTTGATCACAGTGAGGTTTGTCTGTGACCCCCGTGACCTTAATGAGAATAAACAACAGCAGCAGCTTTCCGTGAGCAGATTTCCCAGAGTTCCTCAGCATATGGCCAGTCACTCAGATTGAGCTAGTTGATGTGCGTGTTTTTCTCTGCACAAAACTTCACTGCCATATTTAATTGAACACTGGCAGAGGAAGCCATGTAGTGTTCATCATTTTAGAGGTGTTGTTGGGAAATTCTACTGATTTACTATCATGCAAGGATTACGGCACCATAGTGCTGCAAGTCCAAGACCAAGAGTAAAATATGGTCTGACGGTGGGAACTGTCGGACATCATCTGGGTAAGTGATCAAGGCCCTAGTTTCCTTTTATTGTGTCAGAATTCTTTTTTGTACATGTATGAATTGAACACTTTAAAATTATTGCCACAAGTTCAAATGTTCAAGGCCCTAATGTTTAGAATCGGTTCTATATTCACTTCTTTCTCAGTGCTAATTATATTCACCCCCCTCTCTGTGCTAGCGGTGAAATTTGAGTCAGGAAATGAGATCTTGGAAGAAAAGATCATCTGAATTTAGGGCCATCTGCTACTGAGAAAGAGAGAGAAGGAGAAAGAGAGAGCTATCTAGAGAGAAATGTGCAGGTGTCTTGCAGTTTTTGACCCAGGTCAGAATGAAAGCATGTTCTTGGGTCTGTTTACATCTGAAGTTTCACTGCTAATCAGACTCAGAACTCCCATGCTGAGTTTGTGAATTGTGTGAAATTCCCATGAATCAAATCTGATGAATTAGCCAGCTCCAATTTTCTGTATGACTGACCTACATGTTTGTACATTTCTTTCAATTTCTTCAATGGTTATAATCTGTAATAGCTTGATATGAGACTTCGTGAATGAGGAAATTGGTTAAGAGGGTATAAATTGTAACCTCGTGTTTGGATAAATGTAAATTATTTTTAGGAAATATGATTTGCTAGGTTTAAGTAAAGTTAACCCAACTCATTTAGAGAGCTAGTTCAGATAAAAGTGATATGTAAGTAGGTTAAGAAAAGAAATATATTTTGTTGCCATTGGGGAAATTTTTTCTAATGAAAATGGTGTAATACCATATGAGCTGCTCAGCAATTAAATGAGAAATTCATTTTTTACAGAAAACAGATCCCAGGATTTAGACCCATCAACTCCTCAAACCTACACCAGAATTATTCCATCCAATGAATATGATTATGAATTACCATACAAACAAGAGGACGGCCATCACAAACCTAAGACGTCCGTAGACAAAGGAAAACGGGGGATAAATGGGGATAGTCGAACTAGTGACTGGCATCAGGAATACGACAGACTGAAATCACACTGTGATAGAGCCATGAGTGAGGTACAGTCGCTGAAGAGGTCCCAGGAAGACACAATTCGAAGATGTGAACAGGCAATGCGAGAGTCCGAGTCAAATCGGCAGAGGTATAAAGCAACATTGGGAAATCTTCAACAGTCCAAAGAAGAGATTGAACATCTTCATTCAGAAATCAAAAAGTTGGAGTCCGAGAAAAAGATCCTGGAACAGGAATTACTGAATTACAGAAATCTCCAAGATGAGGATAAGCAGGAGATGTCCGATTTACGCAAACAATTACGGACAGTTATTTCTGAGAAAGGGTCCACTGATGGAATGGCAAGATTGTATGACGAAACCTTGAAAAAATATGAATTGTTAAAAGAGGACCATGATTTGCAAAGGAAGGAATACACAGAAATCTTCACTAAACACAATGACCTCATGGCTAAATTTGGTTTGTGTAAAGATGAAAATATGAAATTTTTGAAACAGAATGAAGCCTTAACAAGGGAAACAGACACATTGATGGTGGACAGGAATATTCTCAAACAACAGTGTACGTCTGCAATCAGAGATCTTGCCAAAGTAACACAACAGAGAGATGAAATGATGAAGGACTCCAATCACCTACTTGCTGTTCAGAAACAGAAATACGAGACAGTGGTTAAAGAAAGAGATGCTGCGAGGAATGAATATAATCTTGTGTGGGCAGAGAGGGACAGTGTTCACAAAGAAATTAATCAACTTCAGGACAAGTTAAATGAGGTGACACAGAAAAATCAGACTGCGGAAATGGAGAAAAAGAAAACGGATGAGGAAACTGAATTGTTGAGGCGCGAGTTACTGACGGCAATGCAGCATAAAGATGAGGCCGAGAAAGAACGTGATGATGCACAAAAACGGTATGGTGATGTGAAATCTAAAAATGATGATCTCGAAAATCAGAGGGACGATTTCAGAAAAGATTATGTGATGGTGACACAAGAAAGAGACATTGCACGCAAAGAAAGACATGAGGCCATTAAAGATCGTGATCGGATATTACGGGAAACCTATGAAAGGGAGAGAACCCAGAAGGAACAGGCAGAGGAGATTGATCAAGTGTCCAAAGAAACTGAGGCACTGAAAAAAATAATCGAGAAGCTGCAGCATGATCTGACAGGTAAGAATCTTGTTTTTTGACATTATGTTTACAGCTTTGGATTCGCTGCTGGTTAGGCTTATTTTCACACATGTTTTTATGTCCATTCTTTGTAAATGTTACAGCAAGGCTATATACAGCTAAGCTGTATTTTTTTACCGCAATTTAGATTTCATGGTTTTGGTCGACTGAAAATTACAAAAATTGGAAAAACGGTTTTGACAGTAGACTAAACTTTATTTAGATTGGAGGTTAAGACTTTGTAGCAACAAAGACTGGGCACTGACACCAAATGTTACATTACCAAACAGTTTGTTTACAAATGTGAAATAGGTGTTAAACTGAAGTTAATATGTGTGAGACTTTGTAGGTAATAAATTTTCCCATAAACAAGAAAAAGCAATTACTGGACAATCCGTTTTCTGTTTTGTATATGAGACTGGATTTATCACGGTTGTACTTGCATTGGCCCTTAAAATTAGCAAAAACTAGAAATACAATATGGGAGAATAGAACTAATTGAAATCACCACTGTCTAGATTTTATCCTAAATTACCCCAATTTCCTGTTGCAATATTGTCAGATTTGTTTTAATCTTTAATGTTAAATGGATTGTAACCATTATAAAGGCTTAGCATCACGTACTTCAATAATAGAGAGAAGTGGATGTAGACTAAATATTGAAACAGACAGGAGACAGAAAAATTATCAGAGCAAAATTTGGTCAACAAAATAAAATGATTGACCTAAATAAAACTGTTCTGGTTGTTTCTGCAGACAAGATGGTCATGAGTTTGTATAGCTCTCCATTAAAGAGAATGAAACAGCAGCCAGGATTGCTCAACCTATTGCCATTAATTTGGTCTGTGACTCATTTCTGCAGAGATAAACTATTTTACAGCACCCACTTTGTGTCATTCAGGTTTTTAAGTGATAAGATTCTGCCATTTTACTAAGTGAAATCTGACTTTATCACAAAATACACAGAGAAGAGTTTTAATGACATAACAGACTGTCAAAGTTGACATTGTGTAAGTGTGCTGTTTTACCAGATGAAACCATCCTTTCAATGTTTTCTTAAAAAAAAAGTACATATGATCTTGTTGATTTCGAGTTCTGATGGGGTAGAGTTGCACAATATCACAAGGAAAAAAATACATGGGAATGGATCTTGGAGTGGGACTTGCCAAGTCATGTCTGTTTAGTTGCTTTGTACTAACTTTCAGTTTCAACATAAACTTGGACAGGGTCCAAAATATATGTTTTATTGATTGATAAATGCCTAATATCAAATATCAGAAAATCTGGAACACATCAGAACGGAATGAAAACAAGTACAAAATGAAATGCACTAAGTGTTTGTCATGGCCTTAATACCTAGAAAACAATAGTTTGTTCTCATTATCTCAGCGCCTCAATACAAGATAAACAAATTCATTAATTTTCGGTGGTCTGGTAGAGATAGTGGATTCAAACATTAAAAAATTTCTGGAGACCTGGTTTTCGTGTTAACCATGATGAGGTTGGGGACCCAGATTTGGAGTGCACTTTATCGGTCGATGAGAGGCTTTCCTGGTTAGAGGTTTACCTGATGTTAAAGTAGTTGATATGTATCTTCTTCCTACAGCCTTGAAAGCCAACATAAATAAAAAATCTGGATATTGGGTCAAGAGGGAACTGGATTTCATATTAGAAAGAACGGACATTTTAATTAAAAAAAAAAATGCAATGTTCATTAAGGTCTGTAAGGACTATTTTCAGTACATAAGTAACGTCTCCCCACAAAATATCAAAGTGATAAAACTAATGGAAACACATCCAGTTGACTTGCAGTATATATACTAGTATGTTGGAGTTCCAATGTTCCTTTGGAAATCTTTCCGTCATTATAGAGGTCACCAGCTTTTCATGAAGTGCCACAAATTTAGACCTGCGAATTGTATTGTATGCTTGTTGCTATGTATCTAAAAGATAAAAAATAAAAATGAATTGACACCTATAGAAAATATGTACCTATAGGCCCACATTGATTTCATTGGCTGTCTATCATAAAACATAAATACATGTATATGTTTGCACATCATTTTTGTGGCATGATGACTAAATATTGATACAATGTTAATAATTGATTTACTGGTTGAAATAGGGAATGTTCTTTGGTTTTAATTGATATGCTTCTGAGTGTTGCTTCGGAACAGGAAACAGTCTCTAGCTGTTACATGCAGTTCATTGTCTGTCTAGTATTATCTTTTCAGTATCTTTCTAAAAAAGATACATCCCAAAATAAATCAAGATACTTAATACACATTGATTCGATCCATGACCCCGTATTCCAATTTTCTTTGAGCAGAAAGCCCTTCTGATAGAGGAAGAATACATTATCATCGGAATATAAGGATTATATTCTCTATGGTCGCAGTATGTAGAGGATTATTGCTATGTTCTCAAACCCACATTTGAGTTGAAGAACTGGCAGCCTGTTTCCTGACTGGGGCAGGTGTTGTGTTTTCCATATGGAGATGTTTATATAATCTACCTGGTGATGCATAAAGATGTGAATTCACAGATGAGAATAAAACATGCATTACCTTCTTTTTTTATACCACATGTAAACTGTGTATGTTTTAAAGTTCCGTTTAGGTCTTGATGTAATCGTCTGGTTATTAAAATCAAGTTAAAAGGTTTAAAAAGTTCAACAGAATAAAATTTGTCTCTTTCATTGCCTCAGATTTCTATGATTAGAATTTGATTATGGCCACCCAAAGTGTTGCATCTGATATATATAGCAAAGTTTCAATTCATATACTAGCAGTACAAAATATGAAGAGAACTATAACATTTTTTTCTGTATATTATGCCTCAAAAATATCCTGAGTCTTCAGCAGATTTCAACTTGTTCGACTGTACAGTTGGGAATAAGATGCTCATGACAGTAGCTTTCTTATTTTAAGAAATGTCTTTTAGTATGATATAAAGGCAAAGATAACGAACAGTGATCGATCTTGTAAGTCCCAAATAGAATTCAAACAAGAGTTGGGCAAACACGGACCCCTGGACACACAAAAGGTGGGATCAGGTGCCTAGGAGGAGTAAGCATCCCCTGTCGACTGGCAACACCCGCTGTGAGCCCGATTGTCTTGATCTAGTAAACGGAGTAATCCGTAGTCAAATCAGTATATGAAAAACCGTTTAACAATTGCTATGAAACACATCAGACAGCATTGGACCTTATGGCTGGCCATACTGACAAACTAAATTGTTATAATGACCATAGAATTTGCGAAATGCTGTCTTTAAAGGTGACTGTTGAAACCCCTGCAACAACAATTTGTTTGTTTGTAAGTAACCAGTGTAGATTAAAAAACTGATCACACACAGAACAAGCATATCGAATAAGTTGAGAGACATACATACACCATATGCAGGTGATGATGGAATATTATAAGATGATATACTAGCTTTCAGCTTCTTCACTGTCATAAATATTTCATGGAGTGCTATTGCACTTCATTTGATATGTCAGTGTTTGTACCGGTAGCTCAAGGTATTATAAGCAGCTCAAGGTATATTATCTCATATTGCATTTTAATAATGATTGAAATGAAAACCATTCATACACATTATTTATATAAGCTATTTAAAAACCAAAGATTATGAAATGTTAACCTTATAGGCACCAGGAAGAATATGAAAGTAAAAAAAGGTTTATGAGATTCAGGAAGATTGTTAAGGTAAAAACAAAGTGTATGTAAATTATATAAAGTCTTGTATGCTTATCAACCTCTACTGCAGATGCTAAAACGGAAGCAGAGAAATCAAAAAAGAATCGAGACTGGGCCCTTGGTGAAAGAGACAAGATAGTACAGGAAAGAGAAGGGATCCGCTCATTGTGTGAGAGTCTGAGGCACCAAAGGGATAGGGCCGTCAGCGACAAAGCCCAGGCGCTTAGAGACTATGACAACATCAAAAAAGAAAAGATGGAGGCCTGCAAGGAGCTCAAGGAAATCAGGTTTGTTTCACATTACAAAAATGTTTTACTGCATGTATACATGCAATTTATAAGGGGAAGCAGTGTGTTTGTCTTTTGATACTGGCTTTCAAACAATTGCAATATCTTACAATCGAAGACAGAAGTAGTTGTTTGAATGAAACAGATCTTTATAAGGAGATGTACAAAGACTTGGAGAAACAAAATCAAAGACTGGTGATTTTCACTATTCAGCATGCAAATATTGTAGAGAGTTTGTCATGATTAAAGTCATATTTCTCACAGTGGTTTGTGCATTATATTGTCACAAAGTTGTTCATAAAATGTGTTTATAGAGTGCAACCTTTATAGAATGCAACCTTCAAAATTTTTATATATTTATATGTATTGATAATGAAGTTCTATGTTTGGGTTTCTAGATTATTTTATCTTTTAATACTGAATATATTTTGAAGATTTTTGTTGTCCTAAATATCATAGACGGCATTTGCTCGAATATCATTTAAACAGTTGGGTACCATACGCCGTTTCCTGATCCAAATCAGTAGCGTGTGTACCCACCCCTGGCTTCAGTCACTCCTATCCTTAACATTAACTCTTTATTACATTTTCAGCAGTGAAATATTGAAATTTATTCCGTTGAATAGAATTTGTTATTTTTCACAGTGTGAAAATAACAAAAGTGTTATTTTCACAGTGAGAAATAACAACTTCCGGTCTGCTTGCCGCAATATCTATCCGCAATACTAATGATAACCTTAATTTAACGTTATATTTTAATAAATGTTCGTGGGTTTTTCTTATTTGAATATCCCAAAATAATTTAATTTTCACTTTAGAGGATTGTTGGATCCACCTATCGATACATAAAGTACGTCACGTCTTGTAATAGATGACGTCACGTCATATCGATCGACAGTTTGTTATTTGTTTACATCTACAAATTGTGTTGGGTTTAGCCGAATTAGCGACAATATTGCATGTTATCATAGTTATGGTGAGTTATAATGTAGTTTAAAAACTTTAATACAAACAATGCCGCAGATGATTTAGGTTTTCTCCTGCTACACAGACATCTTTTATGTGTTTGTTTGGCCTAAATTCGCAACGACTCAAAACTACGACAAAAAGTCAATCATATCGATTTGTTTTTAAGATCAATAAATTACATGTACATGAATAACCGAAATGACGAGTTCTCGCTTTGTCGATATGTTTCTATGCGAATCCCTGCGTAGCCATTTCTATAGATATTAGAATGTGTATCAGAGTTTATGAGTATGAACATGGGTAGGCTGGGACAGCTAAAAAAAAAACAACAAGGAAATGTAATAAATAGAAAATTCAATGTTTTTGTTGTTAGATAGAGAATTTATTTCACTCGTGAGACAGGATTTTTCATATTTTCACTCGTGCTTCGCACTCGTGAAAATATCAAAAAATACCTGTCTCACTCGTGAAATAAATTCTCTATCCAACAACAAAACATTGAATATCCTCTATATCTCTTGTGAGGGATATTATTCTATTCTTGAATAAGGGCCTGTGTGAATTATGAAATTCATGACCCCTGGGTTTGGGGTCAGGCCTTAGGTTGGGGCCAATATGGCCATACATGAGGATGTATTAGAATTTTAGAAAATCTTCTCTACTTCCATATATACGGTATTTGAGAAATTTTTAGTCCATGAAGCCCATTACAAAAAAATTATTTTCATGGCCCTGTAGATGAGCAATGTTGAAATGATTTTTATGCTTAAACTTCCTTATTTTCTTCTGGAATCATATTCATATTTTGAAAGATGATAACATGTGGACAAAAGATTCCATATTAAGGCTTAAATGCAATTTTGAAACTTTTAAAAATACCTACTAGTTGGGCTATGATACTCTGGTGACTGTTAAGGCCTGTGGGCCTCTTAATTGTTTTTAAAATATGTATCAAAATGATGTATTTCCCAATCAATTTATATGCCAGGTTCTTTTATAAATGAATTCCATAAAAGATATGCTTTGTAGCTAATGAAAGTATGAAGTCCTTATGCTAGGCAAAAGAAGGCCGGGATTGAACAGCCATTTTATGCATAAAATGAACTTAGTTCTGTATTCCCTTAAGAAATAATTAGAACTAAGAAAGGAAATCTTCTGTGAATAATATGAAAAGATGTTCTTGGAGTCTTTAAACATGTGTGTGGGCTTGTATTCCTGTGAAAATCAAACAAAGCTCATTCATGTTGTACCAACCCGTCTAATATATCTGGAAGAAAAACATTCTGAAATTGATGTTTGAGAACTAATTAATGAAAATACATCAAAAATCAAATTACTTTCAAATGTCATGTTTGATAATTCACCTGATTGAGTTACATGGTTGGGACTATTGTATGAGAATAGAGTGCACCTGACACAGAAGATAAATGTACGTACGTGCAGTACGGTATTATCATCTGTCTGTAATAGTCAGAGTTCAGGGGCTGTATCTCCAGATTCAGCGTGAAGATTAAGGTAAGCCACAAGAGCGAAAGATGCAGGGAAAATGGTGCACTCAGTTAAATGATACAGAAAACAAAAGATGAGAAATCAGCTGGGAGGGTTTTTTGTCGTCATGAATCACAGATTTTTATTGTTAGTTGGTTTTTGCATGTTAATGTATAGATGACAACCCCCCAGAGCCCAGGCAGTGTTTTGGTGTTACTCAAGCATTTTATTGACAGTGGATTTGCCAATTTTCTTTTCAACAATTATACTTTCATTGAGGGGAGGGAGGGGGGGGGGGGGTGTTGCAAAATAGATTATGATTTGTTGGAGTTCATAAGATTATTGGTTGAATACATTCCACAAAATTTCAATCTGACACCAAAGCAGGCTGATCAATACAAAGATTGCTACAATTCATCAATATTTTTTTTACGGTTTATTTGTAGTGGGTGAATATGTGCTTTTTTTTTTTCTTTTTTTTTAAATTTGGACACTGATCATTTAAGATATCTCCTCCTTTAAATATTAATGATGAGGGAATTAGGAATCAATATTGCTCGATCTTGTACGTTTCGATACCTTAGCACTCTAGAGGGTTATTCTGTATTTGAATAAAATATTTTATTTTTTAGAGAGAAATATGAATCAGTTATGGAGAAAGAGGCCAGAAAGAATCAGCTGAATGGGGTAGGACACAACCACAGCCGAGACTCGGCCATTGATGCTGATTTACAGGAACTTGAAACTGAGACTGTGCAGGTGGACATTGTAAGTGAAGGGGTGGATCTATGAATATAGGGGTGGATTTATACAAAAAACACAGACTGAAGATAGAAGGGGGAAAATCAAAGTGTGTACTTTAACCAAAAATATTGAAGGGTCGTGAGACCAATGTAAGAAAAACATAAGAGATGGTCAGTATCTAAGAAAAACAGCAGAATGAAAAGTGGAACACGTATTTTTGGTGTAAAGATGTAGATATCTCCCATAAACAACACTCTAGTTTGTCCAAGATTGTTTTGTCTAGGGATTTTAAGTGCAGAAATAATTTATCAGAGAGTTTCTTATAATTAATCAACCTATTTTACCAATTACAACTACTTCTGAAAATCTATCTCTCTTTTATTTTTTAATTATTGTTGAATTCCCATGAAAATGTTTAGTTATGATTAGCAATTCAGAATAGCAACAAGGGATTTAAAAACATATTCTGTGTTGTGGTTCAAGATCAAAAAAATTTGATGAGATACTCTGCAGATTGGATAATCTACAAAAAAGATGCATGTATATCTACATGAACTTTGACCTCCCCTACCATTTCTCTGTATGCCAGAACAGCTGAGGTCTACAATTAACTGAAATCTGTAACCATGATGTTCAGAGATAATAGGTTTCAATGCCAGCAACTGAAACCATCTCACACTTGGTTCACCAAAACAGCTCCCTGTGAAAAAACGTTTTAATTCGTAAATCGAGATGTGGTAACATCAAACACTAACTTGTGCCAATTTTTGTCAGTGGGACCTGCTGTTTAATAAAGATAAAGTGATGAAACATTTTGATTTACTATTTGTGTGCCTGTGATTTTAGATCTACTGAGCTTTGTAAACAAAAAGTGTAAGGCCCAAATTTTTTTTATCAGATGTTTTTTATGGGATTAACATAGTTCGAAATGGAGTTCTCTACAAACACACAGCATTAACATCATGTGCCAGTGGGGAAAAAGTTACAATCTTATTAAAATTGGTTATTTATGTATTAGAAGGTAAATCTGTTGTTTTCGTTTTTGCTTGGAGCAAGTTCTGGAAGGACCTGAAAAACAATCTGCCATTTGATAATCCTTACATGAATGCTTTTTAGATGCAAATACTGGCTTTTATGATCTTGACGGACTCCTAAACTTTGATGTATTTTTACAATAATTGTATCTATTACAGTTTTTTACATATATTTGAAAAACAATTTTCAGAGGGGCCTAACACCAGATAACCTTGGCTTTGACATTGTGGGTGGGAAAGATGACCCTGTGCTTCCTAATGATCATGCAGTGTATGTCAACCATGTTGTTAAAGGAAGTGTTGCAGACGGCAAGCTCAAGTAAGCCATCACAGAAACTAAGGTGTTGTGTCCAAATTACATCTGTAGTTTTAAGAAAAAAGGTTCTTTTTATTATATTGTGGAATTCAAGAAACATGCATTAATGGACTTCCAAGCAATCATCCCCTGAAAAATGTACACCTTCATGAGCTGATTTGTGATTCATTATTTACACCGTAACATTCGTTAATATTTTTCTGTGGTTAATATTTTTCTGTGCAATTTCTTATTTTTTCTGCACGTGGATGGTTATATCTAATATTATGTCATAAGATGGATCTCTTATGTCATTTTTAATTTCCAACATTCCCTGGAATCAAAGATTAAAACAATGCTGCGAAAAAGCTATTTCTATTTCCTAAATTGGATGTTACCATGATAGTATTTAGACGTGTATCTTGAAATCTTTTTCCAGGATCAGTGATGTGGTGTTGAAAATCAACAACATGGATGTCACAAATGTTGAAAAAAGAACTGTTCTCCAATCTCTGAAAAATTCATCCCATGTGTCACTGGTATGGATTTTTTTTTAGTGTTCTACTTTACCTCAGACTATGAATTTACCTGTGGGTGGGAAGTATGTTCATTACTAGTTAATATTGACTGATGATACCAGAAATATAGTTATGATCTTGGTCTGACTGGTGTTTTGTGAGATATAAATGTATGTCGTTATAAACTACATTTGGTTATACTTTCAGCTGGTGAGGAGACGGCGTTGTGTCACACCCAGAGTATGGCAGCCCATTCAACTTAACTTGTCACTGGGAAAAGGTCAGCATAAACAGATTTCAGTTTAACAGGTCATAAAGCATGGAGCTTGTTACGTAGCATAGAAATGCTGTTAGATATTTCTATCGCTACTTGAATTTTATTGTAGATATAGGTATACACATCGAGCAGGGCCTGTACATTGCTCGTATTGTCCCAGGGTCCACAGTTGCCAAGGAAGGCATGCTGTCTACTGGAGACAGAATCATCTGTGTGAGTGTTGACTCAAACATTGATATCATTGGCTACTTTGGAATTTAGCTTCATGAATATGCAAAACATCCATGTCAATGATTTTGTTTGATATGAGAACAATAAGCTGTAAGATACCTTTGAAAACAGGATTGGTATGTTTAATTTTTAGGTGAATGGCACTTCAGTGGAGAATTTCACTCCCACAGAACTGATGAAGCTTCTACAGGGATGTTCTGACCCGGTATCCATTGAAGTGTGGAGACAAATGTCACCCTTCAACTCCGCAGGATCTTCTCCCATCCCTCTCAGTCATAAGGACATATGTCAGGATTCTGGTACTCAGCTATCACCAACCTTCTCAAAGAATGAGGACATGAAACATCACTTGTGGGATACAAATGATACCCTAGAGAACTCAAAGAGTACTAGCAAGGTCAAGACTAGCACCTCTCAGACGGACGACCTAAACAATAGTCCAGGATCAAACGACTGGCCTGTGAAAGGTTCAAAA
Organism: Ostrea lurida; assembly: GCA_903981925.1. Lineage (NCBI taxonomy): Eukaryota > Metazoa > Mollusca > Bivalvia > Ostreida > Ostreidae > Ostrea > Ostrea lurida. The sequence continues at coordinate 24,752 of CAJDSM010020074.1, forward strand.
AGTGAAAAGGATCTGGACAACCATAAACCTAAAAATAGTCACAGGCTTGAAAAAGCCCTTGGGAAGCTCTTCAAGCCAAAATCTAAACACCATGATCGACATGACCACGAAGACACCGGTAAGAGGCATAAATCTTCCCGACCAACTTCAACCATAAATGACAATGTGGTGCTTGAATTCAGTTTGGGAGACCCAAAAGCAAATCATGGAACAGGGCAGAGAAAAAATATTCAAAAGCGTGAGTTTGACAATGAAAACAGTGGAACATGGCCAAAGTGTTACAAAATGCAGCCCATGAAACAGGGAGCTGTAGGGACTGTCATGATGCCCTCTCCACAGAAATACCCAGATAGACCATCCATTACAAACTTCAATTTCTTCCCAAAAGGATCTGATAAGATCCCCCCAACCCCTCCAGAGAGAACGGAAGCTTCACATATAGCGGTCAAACAGAGCCCTTGTCACAGTCCACAAGGCAGTGATTCTACAATAAAACTCTCCAACTCCCCAATACACTCTCCCCCAATGAATACCAAATCATCCCCATATGTACTACACAGTAACAGTAATTCTAGTGTACATCCCAATCCAGCCCCTTTTGTGTTTAATCCTGACAATGCCATGCCATATAATCATGTGAGGCACTTACCACCAAAAACAAAGAAGCGACCCCCCTCTAGTCACCACAGCCATTATGATGTGCCCAATGTCACTCCAAGAGAGGCATGGGAACATAGCAGAGGGGCAAGGAATCGGCCCCGATCAGTGGAAAAGGACAGGGCACATCGACACAGTGTTAACTTGTCTCCATTTAGTTCTAGTCAGCTTCATTCCTCAAATGACTCGTCTGTGAGTGGGATAGGGCTACCACTGGGGGAATACCAGCCTGGACAGTCTGTGGTGCGAAGTGATTACTCAGCATTTAATTCACCATCACCATTTCACGAGAGACACCCTGGTCATGGCAACAGAATGCAACATAACAGGTAAATATACTAGTATCATTTTTGTTGCTGATGATACAAATAGACATGCAAGTCATCACTCTGTATATAGTTTAAAAAAATTGGATTTAAATGATTGTATTTGTAACTAAGTTTGTTGAAACTAACTTTAATGTAGAAAATTTTATTGTTTTTTTCAAACAGTGGCAGTTCCTTGGTTGTGAGACCCCAAGCTCATTATTCAGTTCATGGCAGCCAAACAAGTGCCCCCGTAGCTCTCAGTCCGTCTATTTCCCCCGCCTGTAATTCACCCCCCGGATCATTCCCAGACATTGAACCTCGCCGATCTCCATTCGACTATTGTAATTCACCTTGTCCCTCAGTTATGAGCTCTACCAGTGATCCCTATAGCTACATTCCAAGTAGAGCCTCCTCTGAGAGGACTGTGTCAGACATTGATGGATCTGCCAAGCCATCCTACCCAAAAAATAATTCTAAACGGATCTACATACCTAACTTCAACACCAGCAGGAACTCAGGCTCTGTGGAAGTTGGTAAGGATATACTAGTGTTGTATGAAGATTTTTTTGAAGTAAGGGGCACAATGGAATTCATTATATCTGGTCTTTAATATTGTGTTTTGTTTTAGTTGCAACAAGAACTAGTCCTACGTCACCGAGCAATTCCGAAGAACCTGATACTAGTACAGAGTCTCTTCATCACAGAAGGAGAAAGTAAGAACACATCTAAAACTTACTGGATATCTTAGTGGAATATATGCATTAGTGGTGTTGATATTTTTAGTGGAGTATATGCATTAGTGGTGTTGATATCTTGGGGGGGATTGGTGAACATGTGTTTTTGTTATTGATGTCTTGGTACTCAGATGAGTGTTAATTTAAATTGAACAGAGTTAAATGATATTGTACATTGTATTGATCTTGGGTAACTTTTAAGGCACTGTAAATGTGAAAAATCAAGTTTTGAAAGCTTTTTTTCTTTAAAAAAAAAAAAGACACTGATATCTTATCATTATTTACAGTAGGTTTCATAGTTTGTTGGTATGAATGACACACATATGCAAGATATAGGTTTCCTGGAAGGGGTGTATTTTTGGTTAGCATACCATTTTTGTTAGCATTACCAGACTTTTTATCCCTTTGATTATTTTCAGGCCTTTGATGGGAGAGACAAGGAAGATCAACATAGAGAGGAATTCTCAATATGTCGGGTTCTCCATAGGGAGTGGTCCACATGGAGGGGTTTTTGTCTCCTCTGTACAAGAAGACAGTCTGGCCATGAAGGGTGGATTGGTTATTGGGGATCAACTCTTGGAGGTACTGTTTTTAGGAGTTTAATTAGATTGATTTATGGACTGTATAAAACATTTTTTTTTAATGCCCCCGTGATCGAAGATAGGGGAGCATATTGTTTTTGTCCTGTCTGTCATTCTGTCCATCTGTCTGAAACTTTAACCTTGGCTATAACTTTTAATTGTAAAGTCCAAGGCCTTGGTTTTTTGCCTTTTATGTTCCTAATGACAAGCCTTTCCATTTGGTACAAAAACTTTGGCCCCCCTGCCTTTGACTTTTGCCTTCCTTTTTAAAAACTTTAACATTGGCCACAACTTTTGAATGGCAAAAGATAAGATTTTCATATTTCACTTGTGTATTCCTTATGACAAGCCCTTTCAACTGGTGTCAAAACTTTTGACCTCCTGACCCTGACCTTAAATTTTGACCTACTTTTAAAAAAAATTAACATTGGCAATAAGAGGGTTTTGTTAAGAGGGGGCTTTCATATTTCACATGTGTATTCCTTATGACAAGCCCATTCATCTGGTACCAAAATTTTTGACCTTACTGACCTTGAACTTTGACCTATACTTTCAACATTGGCCATAACTTTTGAATGGTAAGTGATAGACCTTTCCTATTTCACATGCATAATCCTTATGACAAGTCCCTTCTTCCACTGGCATGTGGAATACGGGGGCATTAGTGTTTCACAAACACATCTTGTTTGTAAATTAAAATGTTGGTTGTTTTGTTGTGTTTTGTTAAAAAGATGAGAATATTTTCCTCCTCCTCCCCCCATTATTTTTATATAGACGTATCAAATGTTGCAATAAATCACTAAATACAAAATATCATCACATACTTTAGAGATGATATTGTTACACTGGTCAGCTGATTTCCATCAAATATCACAGAAGTCTATCCTGGACTTATTGTACTGTATTAACAGTGATATCAGTTTCATTGAATTCTGAAACTTCATGATTTATGTAATTATGCAGATTTGTGGAATAAACATGAGAACAGCCACAAAAGATATGGCAGCTAAATTCCTACGACAAACCGGAAATGCACTCAGTTTACTGGTCCAGTTCAACCCAGATGGTAAGGCTATCATATTACAGAAAAATTTTGATGTCAGTATATTGTACAGTTTTAACTTTGTTCTATAAAATCAAGTAATATACATGTATGATATTCATGCAGAGTACAACAGAGCGGCTGACTCTTCAGGGGAGAGCACTGGAACTTCTCCAATGAATTCTCCCGAGTCAGACACATTCAGAAGAAGCAAAAAGATCGGCTCAAAGTCCAGCACTCACATCAGGATTCCCAGGTTGGTGTCGGCTGACTTTATTCTGAGCTAATGTTTATGTCCTTTTGCATTCTGTAGAAATAACATAAGATTAATGGTTTACAGTTTTCTCTTTCTGTGAAGTTTTTGATGCTGTAAATTTTAATCCAGAGCCTTTTTGTTGTAAAGCTAGGCTTTATTTTTGCAGTTCTGACTTGCCATCTGAACCACCCAGATGGTTAACAAAAAGGAAATCTTTGCCCAATGAGAACATAGGTATATCGATTGTCGGTCAAGCAAACTTTGGGATATTTGTCAAAGAAGTTCAGCCTAACAGTTGTGTCTTTGGACACGAGGGCTTAAGATGTGGAGATCAAATTCTGGAGGTAAGAGTTAATGGTGGATTAAACTTCACATATTTCCTTCATGAAGGAGGTTACTATTTGATCATGTTCATCTGTATTTTGTTGAAAATATTGCATAGCAACCACAGATTGGTTTTTAGCTCACCTGAACCGAAGGTTCAAGTGAGCTATTCTAGTCGCCTTTGTCCGTCGTCTGTCCTCGTCTGTCTGTCCGTCTGTCCGTTAACTTTCACATTTCGACTTCTTCTCAAAGAACCGCTGGGCCAAATTTAACCAAACTTTGGTTACACATCATCCTTGAGTAAAGGGGCTTCAAGTTTGTTCAAATGAAGGACCAGGCCCCTTTCAAAGGGGAATAATCACGAAAAATGCAAAATAGGGTGTGTCATTTAAAAATCTTCTTCTCAAGAACCACTGGCCAGGAAAGCTGAATTATATGGAAGCTTCCTGATATAGAGGAGATTCAAGTTTGTTCAAATCATGACCCCCGGGGGTACGATGGGCCACAATAGGGGTCAAAGTTACATATGTTATATATAGAAAATCTTTAAAAACTCTTCTCAAGAACCACTGGCCAGGAAGCTGAAATTTATATGGAAGCTCACTGATATAGAGGAATTCAAGTTTGTTCAAATCATGACCCCGGGGTACGATGGGGCCACCAATAGGGGATCAAAGTTTTACATATGATTATAATAGGGAAAATCTTTAAAAATCTTCTTCTCAGAACCACTGGGCCAGGAAAGCTATGATTTATATGGAATCTTCCTGATATTAGAGGAGATTCAAGTTTGTTCAAATCATGACCCCCGGGGGTACGATGGGGCCACAATAGGGGTCAAAGTTTTACATATGATTATATAGGAAATCTTAAAAATCTTCTTCTCAAGAACCACTGGGCCAGAAAGCTAAGGATTTATATGGAATCTTCCTGATATAGAGGAGATTCAAGATTTTCAAATCATGACCCCCGGGGTACGATGGGCCCCAATAGGGGATCAAAGTTTTACATATGATTATATAGGAAAAATCTTTAAAAATCTTCTTCTCAAGAACCACTGGGCCAGGAAAGCTGAGATTTATATGAATCTCCTGATATAGAGGAGATTCAAGTTTGTTCAAATCATGACCCCGGGGTACGATGGCGGCCACAATAGGGGATCAAAAGTTTAACATATTATTATAGGGAAAATCTTTAAAATCTTCTTCTCAAGAACCACTGGGCCAGGAAAGCTGAAATTTATATGGAAGCTTCCTAATATAAGGAGGATTCAAGTTTGTTCAAAATCATGACTCCCTGGGGACGATGGCACAATAGGGGGTCAAATTTTACATATGATTATATAGGAAAAATCTTTAAAAAACTTCTTCTCAAGAACCACTGGACCAGGAAAGCTGAAATTTATGGAAGCTTTCTGATATATGGAGATTTCAAAGTTTATGTTCAATCATGACCCCCGGGGTACGATGGGGCCACAATAAGGGGATCAAAATTTACATGATTATATAGGGAAAATCTTTAAAAATCTTCTCTCAAGAACCACTGGCCATAAAAGCTGAAATTCATATGACAAACTTTCCTGATATAGAGGAGATTCAAGTTTGTTCAAATCATGGACCCCCGGAGGTACGATGGGCACCCAATAGGGATCAAAGTTTACACATATTATATAGGGAAAATCTTTAAAAATCTTCTTCTCAAGAACCACTGACCAGGAAAGCTGAAATTTATATGAAAGCTTCATGATAGTGGAAAATCAAGTTTGTTACAAATCATGACCCCAGGGTATGGTGGGGCCACAATAGGGATCAAAGTTTACATTTGAATATAATTAAAAATCTTCTCAAGACCAAAAGACAACATTTACCGTATTTAAAGCTTCCTGATATAGAGTGCGAGGCCAAGGTCACTCAGGTGACGATGTTGCCCATGGGCCTCTTGTTACTTAAATTTCTACAAAGATATATTTAGATGAATGGCCAGAGGGAATATAATTTTAGAAGTGGTCTGTAGATGAGAATAGCTAGTGTTCTGAAGATGTAAATAGATTAGGTCTGTCTGGGCAGAGGAACTTCTTGTAAACAGTGATTTTGTATTTAAAGATTACAAACAAAATTTGTAAAATTTGGATATAATCTACATTTCATTTGGGTTTTTTTTTTCTTTCAGTACAATAATGTGGATTTTTTAACAATTACCCCAGAAAAAGCCTCAACAGAACTAAACAAACCTTGTGCATTTGTCAGAATGCAAGCACAGTATAACCCAGCAAGTAAGTAATGGAAGGGGATGAAATATATACTGGAATTCTTGTTCATGAGCTGATGTTCGTTTAGACCGCTTGAGTCACTGAAATCTGTTTTTGTTTATGTGCAATGTGTTAACATTTAAACATTTTCAACTTCTCAGATGCTACTGGGTCAGTTTTTATCAAATTCGGTATATAGCATTGAAAGGGTAACAAAAACTATAAATTTGATGGTCCCAGGTGACTGAGGATGGTAAGAATCTCAAAAAATAGCTTTTCTTTAAAGATATTCTTCCTTCTTGACATCTGTCAAGGAATCATTAAAGTTAGAATTAGAATTTTTTTGTGGTATGATTCTTGGAAGCATAAGGCCCATTGGCTGCTTGTATGAAAAGCATTTATTTTAGTTCATAATGTATATAAATTTTTCAGAATACAGACAGTTGTGTAACCAGTTTAACTGCGAGTCATTTTACGTGAGGGCCCATTTTGACCACAAGCCAACAGGTGACGGTGAACTGAGCTTTAAGAAGGATGACATCATGTTGATTGAGAACACCCTCTATGATGGAAAGCCAGACAACTGGTTTGCCTGGCTCGTCAACGATGATGGCCACAAACTGAATTACAAAGGAATCATTCCAAGTCAAGACAAGTAAGTCTGCTGGGGAAAAAATTATCCACACCAAAATTTTCATGATTAAAAAATCATTATTTGATCAATAGTTCATTACTCAGTTGAATTAAATATGCAATTCCCAGGGCATGTATGATGTATTTTTGACTAAAGCTCCAAAAACATTCATTGAAAGTTATTATGTATATGTGATATAATATATATCTGCTAAATATGGAATTAATTGAAACTTATTTTATGAATTTATATATCAATTTTTATTAGGTCCCCAGAAATTTGATTTGTCAGATGCAACAAGTCTAAATAAAATGTGAAAACTTATGTATGATTCAATTTAGAATGTGAAAATTGAGACCCATTTTGATACATGTATTTGTTCTGCAGGCTAGAGATGGAGCTGAGGAGGAGTTACTCGGAGAGTTTAAGTCTCCACGACCTGGAGGAGACGCGGGGGTCCACGCGACGAATGTCCGGGTCGGCCAGAAGTAGTTTCTTCAGGAAGAAGGCTAAACACAAGAGGAATAACTCCAAAGATAGTCGAGAGTTCAACTCCTTCTCTGAGACCTCCCTCACCAGTGACTCAGTTCCTCTTCTCGAAGGTAGGAAAATGATTAACATTTATATCACATTTACCTTGTATCTATATATTCTTTTATACAGCGTAAAATTGTGAATTTTTTATTTTGCTTCTTATTAATTGTATGGATCATCCACTTTTTTACCCAGTTGTAATCCGTAGTTTTAATCTTTGAGGGATACATGGCTTGCATGTTCTCTCATTTTGTACCTTTGTGTATGCATTGGTATGGTCATGTAAAAGAGATTTGAGCTTCATTGCAGACCCTATTTTTATTTAACTTGCAAGAATAAAGACAGGTTCTTATTGGTTTTCAATGTTAATGGTAAAGATCACTGGACGGAAATTCTGAATTTCTTGTGTAGAAGATTTAAGGTGCATTTTTTCATTCAACGTTTGTCAGACTTGTGAGAATGTTACAGGGTGAAAGGGTGTTCTATAGTTACTGGATGGCAAATTCCTAAATTTCTCGTGTACAATATTAAATTACATTTTCCATCATACTTGCATGAATAGTTACAGTTCAACATATTGATAGTGGTGCCCTGTTTGGTATAACCCTTTTTATGTTTTGGCAAGGTTATATTTTCTACAGTTTTCATTTTACAGTTTTGTCTAATTGTGCAAATGATGAATATTAAACTGCACCAAATAATATTTCAGTGAAAAATGGAGGTTTTTAACTGTTGTTTATTTTTCAGACCTGGCATTTAGCAAGTACACAAAGGTGGAGAGAATGGAATGTAAGTATCAAAGAGTTTTTATAAACAATTTGTAGATATTTATAGAAAAGTCTCTGATAAATTTTTCAACTACTGTGGAATCATTTTAATTCGTGGGGGCCAATGTTCGTGGGTAACCAAAATTTTGCTGGTTCGTGGGGACGTAATTTCGTGGGTAATTGATAAATAATGTGAATGGCATAATATTTATAAAGATTAAAAGGAAAATAAAGAATGTTCATGGGGATGTAAATTCATGGGTAAGGGTGATCCACGAAATCCACGAACATTGGTCCCCCACGAACAATGATGATTCCACAGTATACATACACATAAAACAGATTTGTTAAATGGAAATTTGTTGTTTATATCAGAATATATGTATGCTATGCTCGGTTTCAGATAAGGACACAAGGCCTGTGATACTGTTGGCGCCTCTGGCAGACTCTCTTATTAAAAAACTAGTGGCTGAATCACCGGACAAGTACAGCACTGGGCAGCCTAGTGAGTCCATAGCTAATCAAATCAGTTCATAGCTAATCACATCAGTCCATAGCTATCACATCATCCATACTAATCAATCAGATCCATAGATACATCAGTCATACCTAATTGCATTAACTCACGTGAACAAGCTTTAGTGTTTTTCTTATAGGGCAACTTATTCCATGAAAATTGTATTATATTGGGTTAAAAAAGGGTTTATTTCTGATTCATAATTCATGCTTTATATGTACTATGGAATGAAGAATGCATTAGTTAAAAACTCTTTTTGATAGCCTATTTATCTGAGTGTGTAGTGTTACAATTTTATGTTTGTTGTGTGTAGCTGTGATGCAGACGACTAAGCAGGTGATGGAGCAGGGCCTAGCAGACGGTATCTACATTGACTACTGGCAAGATGAGGACAAATTCCAGTGTATCCGAACAGCAATTATTAAGGAAATTTGTGATCAGGTATATATGTGTATATACAGAACTCGTATTTGTTGGGGTTGAGAACAGTTTGCCACAATCATGAAGTAGCAAATCTTGTGTCTTTTTGTATAAAAGGATTTATATTTTGGCTCTGGTGATAAACTTACCAAAGGTGTCAAATTTAAGTCTACAAAAATATCTGTACTAAATGCATTTGAATATTTGTGCATATGTAACACCATGTGTGTGGAATTGTTTAAACATTCTAATGTTTATGTTTCAGAACTCAGATTTTAATGCAGTAGATTGTAAAACCCCTTTTTTTTACNATAACCATTCTAAGGTTTAAGTTGCAGTAGATTGTAAAACCCCTTTTTTTTACCACAGGGAAAGCATTGCCTACTGAACATCAGTCCACCTGCTATAGAGCGACTTCACAGGTTACAGATCTACCCTATTGTTGTGTTTGCCAGACACAGGTCACACAAACAGCTAAGGTAGGAGTGACAGTAAATCATCACTTATGAAATACAGTGAAACCTTGTTATCTCGAACTCAATGAGACTGAAAAAAACCTGAGATATCAGAGGATTTGAGATATCGNGTGGGACTGAAAATAACCTGAGATATCAGAGGATTTGAGATATCGAGGGTAAAATACTTTTAAAATTAGTGGTTGGGACTTCTGAATCACTTTGACATAGCCATGGTATTCGAGATATCATTGTTCGAAATACCGAAGTTTGACTGTATCACAAAAGAGCTAAATGTGTTGTGGTTTATTTAACAACTCAATGCCATGCTAAAAAAAAATGCTGAGATCATTGCCAATCCTGATTCTGATTGTTAATTGAAATGGTCAGTGTGTACTAATATATGTAATGTATCATTTCTTTCTGTGATTGTAGGGAAATCCACGGACCCCCAATTCCATTCCAGAACCTCAGTGCCGAAGTCCTGCCAAGGATCTGTATGATAAATTCCAGAGGCTAGAAAAGGACTACCAGCACCAGTTCTCAGGTAGACTTATTCTTGTCTCTCTGCAATGTAAACCATCCAGTTTATCTTTGTTAGCAAGTCTGATGGATGTTAAGAGGAGGCATACCATACTTCATGCTAAAATGTTATGAAAGGCGTTGGCTTTCGACTTTGGTCTCAGCAAATTGACAGAAAGAAATGTTATATTTCTTCAATGTAATAAAGATCTTTTTCAACCCCTAAAGGTCCGTTTACACAGCAAGTCAAAAAATACATGTGTAAGACATGAACGACTTAGACTTGTTGATTAGAACAAGATCTGCTGTATAAGCAGAAATTGTAGCGAGGATTTCATTTAGAAAGCTTGAGAAATTTCACTCTTGAGTTGAGTTGTTTAAGTTTTTGTAATGAATGTACAAATCTACATACCCTGATGTGACCAGTACAGCTTTATATCAATTTCCTGTATCTTTACAGCTATTATCCAAGGTGGCAATTTGGCAGAAATGCATCAGCAAGTAAAGACTGTGATAGCAAATGAACAGAAAAAGGCTATCTGGGTTCCAGTGTGTCCCAGAGTGTAAATGGGAGCACCGCATCTTAAGGAAAATTTGGGACACGTCGTCTGAGAGTTTGATCAGACATTTTGAGATTGCCGTGGAAGTTGTGAAATCCCGGATTCACTTAAACGTGTTGAACTTATACAGATGAAGTCTATAACATTCTAGTCTGGATTTTTTTTTTTTTACCAAAATATGCTTACAAACTATTTTGTACGACTGTCTCATGGGATACAGAACAAAGAACTTAATCAGCAGTCTGCAAGTCTTTGTTACAAATTGTCATTCCTGTTCCTGTTTCTAAGGATCATAACAGAAATTGTCCATTCATTTACTTCATGTTTACTACTGTGATAAAAAGTGTCATATGACACATTTTTGGTGTTGTGACCTAGTATCTATATTTAGTGGTGAATGAGCAAAATCATTTAGTGCATCATTATTACATTTTGCTGTGTATCTTACAAGATTTTTTTTTTTTAACAAAGCTTGGGAAGATTTATTTCTATTTTGCTTTTTTTTTTATGATTATGTTGGCATTGACACAAACCCATCTCGGGTTAATGGCAACCTGCTGTATAAAGAGATGTTGGCTATTAATCATTCCAGTTCTCGACTGCAAGGAACAGGACAGAAGTGGACACATATATACATGATAAAGATTCAACTTCTTCGGTGGAAAAGAGCTGTAACATCTAGCAATAGAAAAGTTATTTTTGTGTTCATTCCTTTTATATGAAAATTGGGTAGGGAGACAGATTGGTAAAAGTAGGGTTTACGATACAGCTTTCATTCATTTACATTTTTATCATGAATTATACCCAGTAAAACTGTTCATATTGTGATCTCAAACAGCAGGCGGCTAGTGGGTCATTTACGGAATTGGCTTCATTATTTTATTTTCAATGTTTAAATGTTGTGTGCAGTTTACTTTGAGGCATTGAGTACTTTAGTTGTGAAGATTTTTATTTTGAACATGCAAAATTATCAGCAAGTATTGTAATGTGTATGAGAATGTGCGTGTAATGTCGCTAATTTTTCTTCATATTTCAGCTTAGAGCTGTGTGAAACTTTTAAACATTTTTATTTTGTATTAATTTATCAAGTTGTGATCTAATTCTGATCAGATTTTGTTTTGTAGCTTTTTTTTTTTTTTTTTTTTACAATAATTTAGAAATCTTTTTATTCAAGTTTCAGAGTTGCATATTTGTTTCTGGAATCTATTTTTAGTAGTATGCATTTTTTCTTAAAAAATGAATTCGACCATCATAGAATAGCAATGGGTATAGATTGATATCGGGGTACAGAAATGGTGATTAATTTTATGTACATTTCAAATTTCTGTTATAGTTAATCAGGGACATTGCACTAGAGAAATGAGAAATAAAAAATGGGAAATACATTTTGTTGTTTGTTTTACAAGAGGCATGTAAAAAGTTCTGAATATTCTTCGTACTCGCAGGATGGGATCATGATAAAGAACAGCTTCCTACACAATTGACTTCCTTTGGTGTCAAACAAATTTTGTAACTGGCAATATTAGATAAAACGTCACAAAGATGTACTGGTGTCTTACTGCTCTTCCTTCCATTATAGGTATTGTCCTTCCAGTGAGGAATATCTAACTGTACATTCTCCCCATAGTAAACTTTTTGCATAAATGTTTCTGACTTGTTCAAATTTTATTATTGGACATTTGGAAGGACTAACTGATAAAAATGTTTAGGGGAGACGTATTAGCCTATCAGGTAGACTTGAGGCTGCGACTAAGATGGCGCACGGGGCTAACACGTTCTTCGACTCTCTGATTATTTGACCCATTTTCTCTTTAATTACGAAAGCTCTAGTTTTAATTTTTGTTAAGCTCTTACATAGCAACTAGTTGGACATGGCTGGGGAATTTTTTTTCACTTGGGAATTTGTATTTGAAGCGAAATTTTAGTTTAAATTTTATCCATTGTGTTCACTGATCCATGACTTTTTATGATACTTTTAGTTGTACGAATTTTGTGTTGACTTTTATTGACGAGTCGTT